>VZTT01039859.1:5663-18894 GCA_013400855.1 Buphagus erythrorhynchus | reverse complement strand
CCCAGTCTGGGTTTTTCTTTACAGTACACAGCAAACTGTGATTTAGGTCAGAAATGTTTAGAATCATATTTGGAGCTGAAATATCAGCATGGTCCTTCAAACTCCTTTCATTTCCCCACAAGAGCTATCGTTTGCTTTCTTTTTGTACAAAAAAAGCACCCTTTTGCCTGATTATGTCTGGCTTTCTGTAATGTTTGCACCAGCAGAGAGAGCACCAAGCATGGCAGATAGCAGTTAATTATACTTTCTGGATGTTTTTCTCCCTGTTTTTTTTTTTAAAGTAGTTTTATATATAATTATATAAACATATATGACACATAAATATACATTTAATAAATATTCTAAAATACATTTAACAAATATTTTTTTTAATAAAAGGAAACAGAGACCTGTGTGCTTGGGACTTTGAGGACAGCTGTTAGGTGAAATATAATTTAAAAAATAAAGCCTAAGCCTCAGAAACCTTCCACTAATGACGTACATGGTGGGGTTCTGGCTGGCAAGGGCAGGGATGGTGATTTTGTAGAGGAAGAGCTGTCTTTGATCCTGGCCGATGGCAGAGTGGAGCTGGTACACAGGCTGTCCCCAGTTGTTTTTCTGGCAGATTTCTTCTAAGATCTAGAAGGAAAAAAAAAAACAACCTGCATTTTTTGCTGGGGTTAATTGCTGTGCAGAAGCCTCCTCGCCTAGCTCCAGCCCTTGTGCTGAGCAGCTGCCCTCCCTCAAAGGGTTTTCAGGGAGTCCTAAGCCTCCTCAAAGCTTAGCAAAAAATACAAAATAAACAGCAGACAGAATACTGCACTCACCTTGAAGTGGAAGAGTCATCTAAATGCTTTATACTTTAAGATCTGTTTAATTCCTGAAATTATTCCCTGTTCAGTTGGGCATCTGACCCTTTTGCTGGTTAGATTATTTCAGAGTGGTTTTCTTTGAATTCTCCTCAGAAGCTCTGTCTCACTTATGTTTCAGAGGGCTAAAGAAACTCGGGTTGCATTCATCTTCTCTGCTCTGCTGCCTCCCTGGCTCAGTGGGTTACAGAGCACAAGAAGTCCAAATAGGCTTCTTTTTTCAAAAAAAAGGTTGTCCTTCCATCCAATTAATTCCACGGACTTCATAGGCAATTGCAGCTTTTGAAATGCTGAACCACGTTGCCCTCTGCCTTGGCACAGCTGGTCCCCTGGTAATTGGGAACTGCTGTCCAGAAACACTCCTGCTTTGGCTTGGGATTTGAGGGTTTTTAACCCACTGGCTGTGTGCTGTCCCAGCTGGCTTTGGTCACCTTCCATTAAACCAGGTTGCTCTGACCTGGCCTTGAGCATTTCCAGGGATGGGGCAACCACAGATTCTCTGAAAAACCTGTTCCAGAGCTTCACCCCACCACAGCCGAGAATTTCCTCCCAATATCCCATCTATCCCTGCCCCCTGGCAGTGGCAAGCCATTCCCTGTCACTCCAGGCCCTTGTAAAGTCTCTCTCCATCTTTCTTGCAGCTCCTTCAGGCACTGGAAGGCCACAATTAGGTCACCCTGAAGTCCTGCTGTGGTTACATGAGGTCATTTACAGCTTACATTTGAATGGATTTAAAACTAAAAGGTAAAATTTAAACCTCACTGCTGCTTTTAATTTTGCCACCACAGCTCCAGCTGAAGTTTAGCGTCTTCCAGTGTAAAATGCTTCATTACAGAGTTCAGGTTTCAATTACAATAGTTCATTTTTTCACTGTGGCAATACTTGTTCCCTGCTGTCCCAACTCCTTTATATGTCGGTTTTATAAAAATGAATTTCACCTGCCCTAAGCCCCTGCAGAACCATTCCAGGGATTTCACACCTCTAGTGGAAGGTGCTCCTACCCATGGCACGAGTTGGTAATAGGTGAGCTTTAAGGTCCCTTCCAACCCAAACCATTCTTTGATTTTGTGATTTGCTGACAAAATAGAGTAAGAGGACTTTTTCAGGAGGGAAAAAAATCCCACCGGCCAGTTTTCTGGGAGAAAACAAGGATGTTTTCATAAACTTTGGCAAACTGGAGGCTGTGGCAATTGAAGTGTTAAAAAGGCAAAAACATGCTTCAAAATTCAGGGTGAAGCTGGTTTCTCGTGTTGCTCTGCCCAATATAAGGGGAAAACAGTTACTGTCAGAGCTGGACATTCAGAAACTCAGGGAATTTATTCTGGATTTCTCCTCAGCCCTCACCCATTCATCTGCATCAAAATGTACAAAAAAACAAAAAAATCTAAATCAAAAGTCCCCCTGAGCCAGCAGAGTTTCTGTGCTGGCCTGGGTTATGTTAACACTTCTTTTGCCATGAATGATTTGAAAATGTGCATTATTTTTCTATACGTGTGCACTGTTCCCTGGTTGTGGGAAATGGATTTGTAGAGAGTTCTTAGGGCCTGACAGAAGGCTCACACAGTATGAATCTGCATGCAAACTTGGAGATAAGAAATGCTGACTTAGAAATGCCATGGAATAGGACAGACATTGTTGAGAGAGAAATGGAGCTAGAAAGAAGTTTTAAAGGATGGCCTTGCAAATAACACTAGATACTTTGGAGAAATAGAACTGTGAAAGATGCATTGTAGTAGAACCCACAAAGGGTGATTTTAGATGATTGGCTTTAAGGCATTTTACAACATGATGTGACAAATGCTGATAGGCCAAGAAACGCTTATAGTGTATTGTAATTAGGAAATAGTTGGCTTCTGATTGTGATAATGTGAATTATAACATCTGTATTGTCTCACCCTTCACATGAGACTGAAAATGGAATAAAAGTTTTTAAAGCGCCTCTCAGTTGCCCCATCTCTGGGTCAGAAAAGGGCAAAACCCAACAGATTGTTGCCCTGTAATGTAAAGCAAATAACACAACAAATAACTGTCCAACTTGTCAAAAAGCCCCAAAATAATTTTTAAAGTACTACTATTTGATGATACATAAGTCATCACTGGTGAAGCCCCAGGTGATGCATTTTATGTACCAAACCCCCCGTGGGTGGGAATTCCTTGACCCGCGGTGCTTTTACGGCGCGACAGCCAGACCCTGACACTCATGATGATCTTAAAGATCTTCTCCAACCCCAACCATTCCATGATTCCACGACAGTGGGCAAGGCAGGTGGATATTGCCAGATGCAGCTGGCACTGCTCATTTCTTGATGCCTTTTGAGACGCAGGAATGGATTTATTCCCACAGACTGGACGAGGGGCCTGCTTTCCCAGCACAACCCTTGGGATATGGACGCTCTCTTTGGGGCACGTACCTGGGGGGCGAGTTTGATCCCTTGGGGCTTTAGGGTGACGTGGTTCATGGGGGTGAGCTCCATCCCTGGCAGGAGGTCGTAGAGCTTTTCCTCTCCCCTCTTGTCTCCCTTGAGGTGGTATCCGCGCCCCAGGCCCGGGAACGCCAGGTAGCCGCGGCCTCCCAGGCCTCGGACGCCCGCAGCCCCTACAGGTACATTCATGTAAATTTCTAGGAATGTAAGAAGGCATTAAACCGAATCAAACCACGGGAAGAAGGACCCTGATTCTTGCTGAAATGGAAAAGTTAGCCCCGTTTGCTGGGAGGGTTGGGAAGCAGGCGGGCAGGAGGTCCCACAGCCTGCTGGTGTGATAACACAGGCTCAACACTGACACCCTTTCTTGGATAGGTAAGGGGTTTTGGGGAAAAACTGCTTCCTTCTGCCCATTTTTTCCATCTTCTCTGGTCAGTTTTGATTTCAGGACTGCTTTTTACCCAGCTTTGTAGCTGGAGGGCAGAGCAGGAACAGCTGGCATCTTTTGTTACCCACCACCATAATTTCACCTTGAAGAATTCAGAGCTTACACAATTTCATCCCTCTATGAACAAAAATTCTTTTTGGTTTTGCCCCATTACACTTCCACTTTTTTCTCAGGGAACCCTGCTTGGGAGTCTGGGGAGACCATGAAGCAAGTTATCATATCTGCTCCTTTCCCAGTGCAACCTTTAGAGGAGCTGGTTCACCTGTGTGGGGAAAAACTTGAGGAACAAGGGGTATTGCTGCTGCCCTGTCTCCTTCCTGGTGAAGAGAAAAAAACTGGCCATTGTGATCCTTGCCAGGCCTACCAGGGTGCCACACAGGGTCCCAGCCTGCTGTGGGACTTGGCTTGGAGACACAAGGCATCATCTTCAGAAGGAAGATCATATGACAGGGTTATTTTTTGCTAGCCCCAAACTTACATCCGAACTGACCAAATGATGTCTGTATTGACATTTAATTCGGGGGTACCTGAGTGTGGGGATTTGATTTGGATCATCCAAGAGTTTTCAGAAATACTCTCTTTTATTCATAGATTGAATTGATTGAATTAATTATTATTAAGTTAACAATCCCCCAAAAGGGGGCCTCCACCTCCCAGAGCACAGAATGGCTTGTTTGATTCCCCACCCTGCACCAGGGCAATGTGACTTCCTGGGAGAACTCTGTGGCTTTGGGTCAGAAAACACCCAGGACTGGTAAAATTTACAGGACTGGTAAAATTTTCCCGGCAACTTTCAAAGCAAAGAGGAAACATAGCTGTCGTGATGGCTGGGAAAGGAAAAGTGTTTTATTTGGTCTTCCTTGCTGGGGCAAAACCAGGAGGATTCATAGGCTATTTGCACTGGACCGAGGGCAATCTAGAAGTCCCTTCCAGGAAAGCAGTTACGTTTTTCACCTGGAAGATGCCTTTGGGAACAACAGAGCCTAGACATTGTGTTTTCCAGCCCTTTCTGAGCGGCATTGGCAGAGCCAACATCACGGACACGCGTGTGGGGAGCGGCTGCCCGACGCCTGGAGGACAGGAATTACCTCGGACGGAGGGGGGCCGGAGGATGCTCCTGCTGCCGAGCCCCTTGGCGGCAGGGAAGTGCAGGTTGGGGATGGCCGCGTAGGCCTGGGGCGCGTAGAAGACCGGGGCGCCCAGGTAGGCGGCGGCGGCGGGGTCGTACAGGTGGCCCAGGGTGTAGGTGTAGTCGCCCTGCAGCACCGGCGCCCTGCCGCCCGTGCCACGCGTGTACCTCACGTAGCTGTCCTTGTCCACCGGCTTGGCCAGCGTCACCTCGATCGGGGACCCGTCCAGAACCTTGATGGTGGGGAGAGAGCGCGGCACGAGCGCGGGGGTAAGCGGTCAAAGTGCCTCCACCCATGCTGCCCTCATGTCCTAGCAGGATGGGAAGATGGAGGAAACCACCCCAAAAAAGCCCTGGACCTCCCTCACACGGGGCTGGCTGGGTGAAGGCTTAAGCTGAGAGCACCCAGCTGGGAGAGGCTCCTCCAGCAAAGCCTTCAGAAGGCCTCGTGTCCCTGCAAAGCAGCTCGTCAGCCGGCGAGATTCCGTGTGCTCCCGTGGAGAGCAGCAGAGGAACTAAAAATAGGAGAGGGGTTAACACCTCTTTGGGAACAGCTCTGGCTTTGCAGTGAATTACATGCAGCGCAAGAAGGGCTAAATTCAGCAGCCTCCTCACAAATCCGCATCTGAATTTGGAGCAGATGTTTGGGCTGACCTCGTTTGTCCCAGTTTGCCATTCACACGCTGCCCTGCCAGTGTTTTTGTTGGCAGTCTGGAACAAGGATGTGAGTGTGAGCCAGGGGGGATTGTAACCCCTCCTTTCCTAGTTCTTCTTTCAGCTTTTCCTGTTTTTTTTTTTTTCATCTGAGCAGTGAGCTAGAGCCGGGCAAACACAGCACAAACACAAGGAGCCAAAATGAATCGTTTGTGTACAGCAGAGCTGCTGAAAAACAAATTCAGGAGTATAAAAGCGACCAGCAAAGAGAAAATTAGGATAACACCTCCAGGAGGGTTTTGGAGCTAATAAAGCAGGTGGCTTTGTATAATATTCTGCACCCTAAGCCCCAGGAATTAACATTTACAGCAGCTTTACCTTCCCATTCAAGGCTTTCATGGCCTCCACTGCGTGTTCTCTTTTATTAAAGTGCACAAAGGCATAGTCTCTAATTTTCTTTACTCTCTCCACTGCACCTGTGGAAAACATTGGAATATAAGTGGGAAGTGGGGATTAGTCAGAAAACAGAGATCTGAAAGAGTGATTCTGTCAGGTTATGAGCCCCTGGAGAGCAAAGGCTGAGCAAGGGTAGAAGAACAAGAGGTCAATGTCCCCTCACCTCTTTGGGTGTATATTCCACAGGAAAATCAATATATAATGATTGTAGCATTTCAAGACAAACTAGAAGGTTTGGGGATCAGACACCAGTAAGACTCCCATTAAACTGGAGCAGTTTTCTCCTGTCCAAACTGTTCTGTTGAACACTACCTTTGGTCTTGTGTCTCCCTTCTGTGACAGACCTCTCACCATGCCCACGTGATCCCCATCTCCCTGCTTTTGTATGTGCATTGGAGGCAGCTTCAGGAAAGTTGGTGCCTTTGCCATAAAACAAGGAGGTTTTTCTCCTTGACAACCAGCTCAGGATGTTCAGGAAGAATGAGCAGCCAGCCCTGTCCAGGACAGAGCAGCCCAGGGCACTGGGATGGGCTGGGACTGATGGGGCAGCAGGTCTCTCCCTAAAAAACAGCCTCTCCCTGGGAAACAGCCCTTCCTGTGGCAGTGGGGTTTCCCTGGATACCCCAATTCACCTGGACACGGCCCCAGTCACACTCTGCAGCTGAGAGTTGACCCTCCTGGGATCAGGCTTGGGCTGGAGAATCTTTCTTCCAGCCTGAATCTTTCTTACATTCAATTTATCTGAAGTAATTCAAATGTAAATGACTTCTTGTTCTTCTTTTCTAAGTCCATCCCTCACAGTTTTCCCTTTCCCTGTCAGCTGCTCTGCTGCCAGGAACTCATACTCTGCACTGAGGAGTCTGTCTCCAAAATAACCCCACCAGTCCTGTTCCCCACAGCCTTCAGCCATTTCTTTAATTCCTCATCTTCTCTGCTCCTGTGGCTTGGGAAGCACAACATCAGCCAGACCAGCCTCCTGTAAAACCCCCAAAATATCCTTTGGAAACATGGCTAAGGGATGCTGAGCAACTCTTCTGTTGGCTTCTTACCTCCTAAAGTTGAACAGGTGCACAGGGAAATATCATATTGCCACAAAAAGCATGCACTTAGAAAAATGCAGGAGGAAAGGAATTTCTTTGGTGTTCAGGGGGAGTCATTAGGAGCTGCAGAGGGCTAAATGAGCCTGTCCCAGCCTACAACTCAAGCAGGCTGCACATCTTGGAATGACACAGGGATGGTAAAGTAGCACTTTGTGTCCTTCTGGAACAGAGGATGATTTCCCTGAATTTATGGGAGTTATATGCTGATGCTTTGTTTTTTTGCAAGTGGAAGCTTTAATGAACTCGCTGTGTTTTGAATATCCCCCTTGTGCCTCCCAGAGAACATTCCAGGACACCAATCCTGAGTCAAAAATTCTATTCTTCCCTGCTTCTGCCTCTGCTGGGCCAAGCAATGTGATACCCACCCTTGGGTCAGCTTCATGGAGAGCTCATCCATGGGACATTAAAGAGGGAGCATTGTCCCTCCAGCATGTTGGGACAGCACAGCCTTCCTGCTGGGAGCCCTACCAGGCAGGAGGAATTTCTGTTGGGATTCCTAGGGAGCAAGGGCAGGGATTTTCAGAGAGACAGCTTTACAGAAGTCACCAGGCTGTGAATTTGGCACAGATTTAAAGGGTGCTACTTGTATTATATCCCAACTTGAGGAGCACAAGCAGCATTCCTGGACCTGTCTGTGGAGCCCTCAGAGATGTGGCAATTGCTGTGTCATGGGGACCTCTGGATCATTTTTTATTGGATGACTTGTTGATGTCAAAACAGCTTCTTAATGCCCTGGATCCAAGGTAATTTCAGCTAAGTAGTGCTGAAATGTGGCTCAATGAGTGAGGCAGAGAACCACGGCAGAGCAATGAATCATTTCAGATCCTTGCTGCCTTTTTTGATCTCACTATAACTTAAACTGCACTTTCTCTCCCCAAAGCTGGAAGTTTTGCTGCTCTAATGCACCCACTCCTGATTTTAGCCACCAAAATAAAAGCTCTCCATTAAAAAAAAAAATTCCAACATGAACGCTGAAATGATAAAAGGAAAATGAAAGATGGTGCAGAACTTCTGTTGTTATAGTGGAAAACTTCTTAGGAGCAAAGCAGATGACTGTTACCAAAGTGCCAAAAGGCCACAAATGTGTTTCTGGGGAGTGTGAGCTTGTTCAAAGCTCAGGAGCAAAACTGGGTAAATAAAAGAAGGAAACAGTTCAGAGAGCTGGAAAACATAAATTTAGCTCAGGGGTAAAATGGGGTCTGCAACAGCTCAATGGTGGCTAAAAGTATGAGCCAGAAATGCTGGAAGGACACAAGGAAAACTCATGAAGACCTTTGCACTGCAGCCTAGTCCAGAAAAAGGCATGCACAGAGCAGAAATGAGAAGTTAGAGGAAGAAAAATGAAGCTCTGAAGCGTATTTTTAAAAATTTATAGAAGGAAGCTAACAGGAGTGAGATGAAAGGAGATTTCACTTTGCCAAGCATCAGTTCCTAATGCCTAATGGACTGTGTGGCTTGTAGAGCTGCAGAAATGGGTTATTTTTACTTTGTTGGTTTTGGGTGGAATTTCCTAAAGCTGGAGCAACTCAGAAGTAAAATCTCCTTTGAAAGCCAGCAGGATTTTTATTCCCAACTAATCTCCCTGCTTTTCTTGAAAAATCTCACCCTAAGTGCATGTAAGATACGCCACAAAGGAATATTGAATTAAATGGAAAGCACTAATTATTCACCAATTTACACGAGGACTGGGGGGGATGTATGAAAATGAGTTCAGAATTTAGATAGATCAGATAAAAAGGAGTTGTATTAAACCACTCTATTTTTATCACCATCCCTTGCCACAGAAGAATGCTGAAGTCACCCAGCTGCTTCACCAACTCTTTTTAAGAAAGACTAAATGATTCTGAAGCATTTTGATGACACAGGGCATCCCCATGCAGCATTTTGGGTCTCTTCCAGTGGCCAATCATCCTCCTTCGTGGTGGCTGTAGCTGGGAATTTAGCAGCCCTTAATGGGATGGCATTTTGGGTGGGACCCTTCAGCCTCGTGACAATTACTGTGGTATTTCACACGAACATTTCACAGCAGAAAACCAACTATTTTTATCTCTCGTGGCATTTTAGGAACGCAGAAATACTTCCATTTGCAGCACTTGTTTAGGAGGCACTGCACCAGCGGGCTCCTACCTGGTTTGATGCTGTTGAACTCCTTCTCTATGGTCTCCTCGGTGGTGGAGAGCATGAGGTTCCTCACATAGAGGATTTTCACCGAGGACATGGTGTCCTCATCCACCTCCACCTCTGGCTCTGCCCAGTCCACGGCGATGGGGTGTCCCCACAGCTGGATCCTTCCTTTAAGGGAACAAGCATGGTCAGTGCTGGGGGGCTTTGCCTCCTCTCACTTCTGCTCACACTCTACTTCACAACAGAGCAGGCCAAATTCTACAAAAGTGACCAAAAAAAAGCCCAAGAGCCTTCCTAGCTCAAAGCACTGCTGCTGCATCAGCTCCCTCCCAAAAGCAGATGGTCACACTTGGAATGGCCTCCTGCAAATACCTTTGGAGCCTCCAGAGCTGAAAGAAGTGAAAATATGGAATAATTCACTTGAAGCTTGCATTTCCTGGAGTGCTCCCTAAAGGGAAGTATTTTAATGCACTTATAAAAATCCCTTTTGGCTGGCAAAGTTTCATTCCCTCAATACCAGAGCAGGGATCCAGAAGTCCCAAAGGGATGGAATGAAACAGCAAAAGCAAGGATGTCTCTGTGTGTCTTTGATTTCATTTGGGTGAAGCTGCAGCAGAAGAAAGGAGGGACACAAAAATCCCAATGCATAAAACAGTGTGTGGATGTGGAGGATAAACCCAGGGGCTCTGTGTACACTGGACTGAGCTGCTGAGGGGCAGGGAAGAAAAAGAGCAAATAAATCACATTGCTGAATGCTGATGATGCAGTTGGGTTGGTGTCCCCACTCCTCGAGGCTCAGCTCCCGATTCAAAGGCACCTGATGGTGAGACTTTCACTGAACTCGAGGGGAGTGTTCAGAAATCCATATTTCTTTCTGTCTGCATGCATGTGTATTAACAAGGTTGCCATTTTAGATTTGTCATTAAATTTTGGTTAAGTCAGATTTATTGTTCTGTTGAGCTTATAGAAAATTCTATTGGATCGTTTTAGAGGTGTTAAATTGGTCAATTTATCAATAACTGCTAGTGTTGATTAGATATTATTATTATTAATAAACCATTATTAGATATTGTTATGAATAATAAACCATTTAGACCTAAATTTTTGAGCCAGACTGAAGCTGAGATTGGCAAGGGGGTTTATTCTGCTGGGACTCAACGCTTGGAATCCTTTACTTTTTCCCTCCTCACTCTTTTGCCTCCCTGGTCTCCACATGAATCATTCTAGGTTGCTTTAATCTGATATTTCTTTGTCTGCTTTATCTGTATAGCAAGTAATAGAGTGACCCTTGCCATCAAACCCTGTTGTGCCTTCACAAATTTATATTAAACCTTCTTTTGCCCAGACCTTGCTGGTGATTCTTTAAGTGACCTAAGCCACACATTTGAAGCTGAGGGGACAAAGAAAATCCTGCAAAGCACTCTTTGCCAGATCTAAAAAGGCATCTCTGCTTGGCCAACCCATTGAAGAAGGGCTGGGAGCTCCAAAATGAGAGGGCGAGGATAGAATTTGAAGGCTTATTGGAAGTGTAAATGATCACACTAAATGGAAAGGTGCTGTTCCCTTGGAACCCCTTGTGAATGAGCTGGGATTTGTGGAGCTGCTCTTCAGCTTTCAGCACTGCACAGACCTGAGCTGACAGTGACCAGAGACAAAGACAGGGCTGCTCATGGCTCTGTGCCCCTTTCTGAATTGCTGTTTTCAGTTCAAGGGTGGAAAGAATGAACTGGTTGACTTGAAGCAAGGAGCTAAGCTTGGTGCCTCTTGCTGAAAACCAGTCTATCTCTACCCTCTTGTTTAGCCAGAGACAGGACAACATTCTAATTTTTTTGTAAAAATTCTTCATTTTTTGAGCACTTTCTCTACAGAGCTCCCTCAAAGAGAAACGAGGTTCAGTTTAAAGGAAGCATCTGATACTGATATTCAATCTCACATCAGCTGGAGACACATTCAGCTGTGGCTTGAAACTTTTTTCCAGTTCCTGCCTTATGCTTGAAATTTCAGAAGACTCTGGTTCTTGCTCAGGCCTTTGGAATTCCCTAAATTGTTTACTGAGATGTCCCTAAACTGGAAATCCCTCATGCACTGCACATGTCTGCTCAGGGCTCTGAGTTCCTTCCATCTGTTTTGCTGTCTTTGCTCAGGATTTCAAGCACTCTGCTTGCTCCTGCCTTCCTTTTCCACAGAAAAACTACGGGAAAGTCGTGCTGAAGCACAGAATGTGCTCCCACCATCAGGGAGATGCTTAAACTAAAGAAAAAAAATGCAGAATAAAAGGAAAAATTGTCAGTATGACATATCTCCCAATAGAAAAGCAAATTAGTTGCTTAAAATCATGCTCATTTTTTACACAATAAGAAAAAAAAGAATTTAAGTGACACAGGGCATTTCATGTATAAAACAGGTTAAAGAAGGCTGGTGGTTATGAATGAATCTTAAACCCCAAGGTTTGATGGATGCTTTCACCAGCCAGTGAGCTGTGTTCAACAAAGCAGTGCAGGAGCATAAGAAAGCAAGAAAAAATTGGTGAAATCCCTGCAAATGCACTTAATGTTAAGTGACTTCACCTAATACCTGCTAAACCTCTCTCTCCTTCACAATGGTCTTTGGCTGTCTCCCAGTGCTGAATTTCATAGATTTACTCTAAAGCAATTCCTCATTCCAAGTTTTTTTGCCAAAATATCAATTTTCAGTCTGCGCTCCAGCCTGGATCTGCTCTCGGATGCTTTCCTGAGTGATTCTCCCTGAGAGGCCATAAATGAGTCTCTATTTTATGTTTAACCCAAGACAAGCACAGGACCAAGCAGAGCTGCGTGGATGCACACAGTTAAATCCATCTGGCTGGATTTTTAATAAACCCAAGCTCCTGAAGGATGACCATGGATCATCAGCACGCAGGAGCTGCAGTGAATCCCACACCCCATGGTGTGCTGGGGGACCTCAAGGCTCTGGGTGTCTCCAGCAGAAAACTGCTGTCTGAGGGCAGAAAACCCAGTTCACTTCCTTGGATTCCTGGGTCCCCTGGCGATGTCACCACATGGTGACCCCTCCCCATCCCTGCTAACCTGGGAGCAGCTTCCTCCTGGCCATGGCTGCTGCTCGGTGGCTCTCGTACTCCACGAAAGCAAAGCCCCTGTTTTTGGTTTTGTCGGCTGCACTGGGGTAGACGATGACATCCACGACGCCATCCGTGACCTTCTTCATCTCTGCTAGGATTTCCTCCCTCTTCTTGGTTTTGGGGATGCCCCCCACGAACAGGCGGCAGTTGTCCACGCTGGCACAGACCCCCAGGAGCCTCCCGTTCCTGAAACAGCAGAGCTGCTTTGTCAGGAGTCAAATATCCAGTCTGCCAGTCAGGACTCACGAGCCAAGAGAGGGGAAGGTTAAAGCAAAGCCCATCTTCTGTCCCAAAACACAAGGCCAAACACAAGGCTTTGGTGTCAGCTGTTCTTTGGGATATTCCAGTGGCATTGCTCAGTGCAAAAGCTGCCACTCTGCTAAATCTGACATCAAAGTCAGGCAGCACAGCTGAAATGAAGGATTTGAGAGAGAAACCAAAGCCAAATGTTGCTTTTCCTACTTGAGATTCTCCCTTTTCCTGCCAGCAGGCAGCTGCACTCCCAAGCCCAGGTCCCTGTGTTGTCACCAGAGGCTTGTGGCTTCCCAGTCACCTCATGACTGAGGTTTTGGGGGAAGAAAACCCCTTGTCATGGAGTGGCACCATTTGAGGACTCACCAATACCTGTCAGATCTCGGGGTTAAGATGACCCCAGAGACCTGGAAAAAGTCTTTCTTCCCAGCCTGAGCCTTGATGAAGGAGTCGGGAAATGTAGCTTGTGCTTCTCAAGGTTGTTTATTCTCTTCTTATCTATAACATTCTCTTTCTGTACTGCAAGCTCCTCTCAGCACGGAAAAACACGAGGTTCTGTCTCTCTGTGGGCTGGTACTGACCTTATATACTACAAATTACATTTACTATGCTTACAATCCCATACCAATAGTTATCACCTATGTTGGACAGTGAGTCCCTACTCTAACCCAATAGAAAA
>VZTT01039858.1:13358-30637 GCA_013400855.1 Buphagus erythrorhynchus | reverse complement strand
ACACCAATTACAAACTCCTGACCTGATTTCTGAGCAAGCTTAATGCATGCTGTTCCAGCATTCAGTAAAATCCTGAAGCCAAGTTTTGTTAGTGAAGTTTAACTCTAGATATCAGAACCAAACATATTTGAAGAACTACTTGGATATCAGAACAATATATTAAGAACCACTTAGAAATCTGACTTGTCTAAACCATTCTTCAATGTATTTACTCCTGTTACAACTTTTTCAAATTCTAATACAGATGTTGTGGAGTTGATTGAATAAGTAATTTAACATTAAGAAACAAGATTTTANAGAGCTCCACGTAAACTTTGGAAGCAGGCCCAGGGCCACAGAAGTCCCCTGAGAGCCTTCCCTACAACACACCACGGGACAAAGCAACTGTCCCACTCCCCAGGAGTCCCCAGAATGTCTAAGAGAATAGCCTCTTTTTGGCACACACCAGGCAAAAGCAGTCCTTGCAGGGACAAACATAAAGGCATAGAGTCTCCTGCCATGAACACACAGGACAAGACTATCTGTCTAGAAAGGCATGGTTAATTCACACTTACTGATTGGCAGATCATTCAGGTGGTAGGTTATGTCTGTATAAACTATCTCTATGAAAATTCTGCTTCTGAAAATAGCTTTTTACTCTCAGGGATAAGTGTGACCATGACAGCTACTTGCATAAAGTAGAACATGTGAGCTAGTAAGCTCCACATGACCTGTTCTGGAAGCATTCAAGGCTAGATTGGATGATGTCCTGGGAAACCTGAGCTAGTGGATGGCATCGCTGCCCATGGAGGCTGGAGAGGGCTTTGAACNCGCATATCAAGTAAAAGAGCAATTAGATCCAAGATGCCTGGGTCTTCTGGATGGACTTTTTACTGGGATTTGGATAAGGGTAATTTGGGTCAGTCCAGGCTCATTCATTCCAGTTCACTCTGGTCTGCCATAAAAGTAATCAGCAGTGGGTAGTACTGGGTGGAAGGGCAGGCACTAGACAGACATTGGTGCCACTTAGTTAAAATTTTTAATCATAGCAAAAGCAAAACATGAAAGCAAATTAAGATAAACACCTGGAGATTTTAGAGCTCTCCACCACAGCTGGGTAGTTAGTTCTTCCAGAGTGATGGCAAACATCATGCAGATACATCCGGTGGCTTGACAAAGCTGACTCCATGTAGCTGTATGTCTCTGCACCTCACTCCTTTCTACTTCCCATCCATTCCAGTTTTTTCCTATTAATCAGGGTGCCACAACCTCCAAATACTCAGGATAGAAGAGAATCAATTACACTGTAAATGCATATGATTAGCACATAGCTGATTGCAAAGGATATTATTTGCTCCACATCTCTCAGATTCAGGAGCTCTTACTGTTTCATTCTGTCCTTCTCCACCTCTCTGTGGCACAGAATGGTCACGATTTGCAACATCATCCAGCTATGCAGATCTATTAGCTAAGAGAACTACTGTTATTAAGTGCACAATAGACCTGAAGTGGTTCCTTCTTTGCTAATGGTAAAACCAAGACAACCTGACAAGACAACCTGTTCAGATCTAGTGGTTAAATCAGGAAATTAACAGTTTCCTCATGTCCTTTCAAATATAAAGAAAGTGTGTATTTTTAGGGTGAATTTCTCTCTCTCAGACCTACAGAATTAGGGACAGTGTGTGTTGGAAACAAATCATCTGCTATTAAATTCATGTGCTGGAAAAACCCTCTGCTGCCCCTCTCAAAAGGCAACTGTTTCCAAACAGGAAAGCTACACATTTTCCAATTAGGATAGATTAGGACAGAATATTTTAGTGCTCTTTTCTAGTGTAACTCAATTTTTTCTACAGAATGGGCTGAGAGCATAAAACAGCTGCTGCCACCATGCCAGTTACAATGTGCTCTACCTCTCTCTAGTTATCTACACATCTCAAATACTGTATTTCTTCACTGAAAATGTGTGGAGATCATTCAGTTTCCACTCTTCCCAGAATCTCTGNCTCTGAAACGTGGTATTTCTGAAGGGAGATATTCATTATGCTTGCTTTTATCAATTCTAAAGTTACTTGTTTCTTCTGGCAAAATCTTCTCCAGGAGAAACAGGAAAATCTGGTTAGTTGACTTAGAAATCTCAAAATCCATTTCGTCACTAAGTCCACTTTAAAAATATCTCAATAAATTAAATCATGGTATGATCACCCACCAGTGTAGGCTTGTATTAAGTCTAATGGTTAGACTGAATGATCTTAAGAGTCTTTCTTAACCTAAGTGGTTGCATGATTCTATGGAAAATAAAAAACCCAAAACAACAGAAACTTACCATTAACAACACAACCCAACACATTGAAAAAATTGAAAAATAAATTATTTTATCCTTAAAATGACACCAGTATAATTTCATTCCACCTGGCTAGCTAAGAAGAGGTATTAGAAAGGACTTTAAAAAATATTTATTTCTATACATCTTTTCTTAAGCCTATATAATTTAAGTAAACTTGCTTTTCANAAGAGCAACACTATAACCTCTGTAATACAGTTTTTATCTCAAAAAATAAAACATACCAACAATTACAGGGTGCATATCTTTGTTTTTATCACTGTGTTTTCACAATTCTGTCATGTGTCTTTCTTATTTGAAATTTTGACAACGAAACAAGGAACCAAACTGCTGTTGCTGTCAGTAGGAGCTGCTCAGTAATTGTAACTAAATATCATTTGCTGTGAAGCAATTTTAGAATACAAGATGAATAAAGAAGAATTGGGTCAATTATGGTCTCCCACAAATATTAGCAATGATACCTAGATGTAAGCCTAGAAGAATACACCAAACATCCATTCAGTAGGGGGAGATTAATAAAGCCACAAATGTAGTTAACTAGGATTTTTAATACTGCAGATAACAAGTTGAAAAAAGGAAAAAAAATCACCCAAGGAAAAAAAAAGTACTATTTCACTATTTTAAAGGTCTTGGGAACAGGAAAGAAACTCAGGTGAAAAGACCCAGATGATTCTGCAAAAAAACCCCACAGCACCTAGAAAGCAAAGACAAAATATACCATTTTGAGCAAAATTAAAATTCCTCCTTCCCTATGCCTGGTAGCAAAATCAACCCTGAAGATGTCAGAAAAATGTACACTATCTGCCTAGCTGCAGAGTTTGTATGCTAACTTTAGTTTTATTTTTTAAATACTTGAAAATAATTATGAAAGTCTCTCTCTGTACTATCTGGAACACTGGATCAGGGACTATGTTCACCCTCTACTCTGAAATAAATTTTTGACTACACTAAAAATTAATGGAATATTTGCCATTGGTATTGCTAGATTTCATCTTTAGTGTCCAAAACAGCATAATGATAGCACTTGCAATATAAGAAACTGGAGGTTTTTATGTAGGTAGAAAAAGCTATAGTAATGTGCACTGCACTTTTAAAACAAACTGTTGTTTGAGAGCCTTGTGTTAAAGTCTGAAAACTATTGCTAGGAGTTTGTATCCATGAAATTCTTATCTGTTAGTAACATATTTGTTGCATTTCATAAATATATTCATAAATATGAAGACTGAATGTTGAAAGGCTCAGAAATGCTACTTCCTCAATACAGAGGAGGGTTAGGGTCAGGGGGAAAGGAAAAAAAAAAAAGCCCTTTTAATTTTCTCAGGAGAGCCTAAGTAACAAATTAAGGCTATTTCATTTAGTTTAAAAATACAGAGAGTTCATTTTCTATCCCAAGTAACACACTATTCTGACACTATCTTCCATCATTTTCACTGCTGCTGCCGAAGATCAAAACCCTGATGACCACCTATTCTTTGCTGCTTACTCCCTGTAAAGGAAAGTTCTTTCTTTCAAGCTCTTACTTCTACAAAAGATCTTTAGTTTTTCACAGAATATGGGGTGATAATATCTGGTAGCTTTTTATACGAAGGGAGAAGAGAATTAGAATGGATGTTCCTGAAGAATGCTACCAATTTTTGTGCTTCAAATGCTTTCTGAGTTTCAAAATTCTGCTTCAAGAAGCATTGCTTATATACATGCTATATCATGACTTTGATATATAACCTATATATCCCACTTTCACATTTTTAAGAATGCATTTGACCTAATTGAATATTAAAAACTTACGAAGTAAGCTTTCACTAGTTTACAGGGATGCCATACTAGATCTTAGCATCATTTACCTGTATGTCCATTCGTAGCAGCAGAATACAAGGCAGAATAGCCATCTTCACAAGAGTAATTAATGTCCAGTCCTTCTTCATTAAGCAGCATTGATAATAAAGTGACATTTCCCTGGGCAGCAGCTTGGTGAAGAAGGGTGGGCCTGCCACCCAGGGGGACAGGACCACCACTTGTTAACAAAGGGGTTAGGGAGGAAGACCAGCCTGTGAGTTAAAGCAACAGAAGTTAGAGACACATAAATAAAGCCCTGCATTTCCTGTGTTCTTTTAAGTACTAAAAAGTATCTTCAAAATTACTGCATTTGTCAGTTTAGCAAAAGTTTTGTGATGGTGTTTTGTCTACACATTAGAAGGTATTCTGAAGTATAAAAACTGCATTCAGGAGTGACACTTGTTAATACAAATGAACAGGACTCCATTACAAAAGGTCTGTGTGAAACTTGTCAACTGTAGTAGCATCTGCATGTCTCAAAAAATTTCTACTATCAAAACTAGCAGAAGTTTTAGACAAGTTTTAATGTATTTGCAATNCACAAATAATACAGAAAAAAATATATTAATTATTGATCTCTCCATTAAGATAATGTTCCTTTTACTCAGTGATACTTAAACAAGATATTATAAAATGTTCCACTGGGAATGGATAACATGTTACATAAAATTAATGTGTAAAAGCTTTCAAGTCACTCCATTAACAAAGGATATTCAATCCAAAACTCTGAAAGCTTAGGAGTGGTTAAGTGTTCTGTTCACTGCTTATCAGCTTTAGTAGGGACTTTGTTAAGAATATGGAGTTTGCTGCATAAGGTATGGAATATTTTGTGCATTCTTCCTTGAGCAAAGACTGCAAGAGAGAACAGGAGAAAGGTTGGGTTGTTTTTTTTTTTTCATATTTTCACTATTACCTTTAGAAAATGCACATTATATTTATCTCTTAAATAAATAACTTTGTCTTCTGTGGCCACAAATAGCCTACTATATGAGGCTGAAACCTGATACAAAGCAAGTTAAGGCAGCTTTTAATGCAGTTTTGCAATGCCTGAGACTGAAGAAGAGCTGCAGGGCGGAAGCTTCAGTTCCATTCAAGCTGGTAAGTGCTATCCAACATCTTCAGCTAGAAAAAGTATATGGTAGTAGCAGTACCATTCTGGGATGATCTGCTCCACATTTTGGAAAACAAAATGAAATACAAAAATTCTGAACAGAATTCCACAGAAACAATAAACTGGGTACCTTGTAAGATCTCGATGCATTTTAATTAACATCAAGACTTACAGAAGAATTCATCATCTGAGCAATACCAATGAAGAATACATAGTTTGATCCCAGTTAAAAAAAAACAACAAAAAATGCTTGGAGTATTTTCATGTTTGTTGCCAAAGTAAGGTAAATTTGTCAATTAAAATTAGGTTTATTAGTTAAGTATCTAAAGGAAACATATTTTTAGTATTTTCCCAATATTATTAGCTTATTATTAAACTAATATTTTTTATAGTCACTGTAAGATGTCATCACTGCAGCTATGAAGTTACCTTATCCAAATTTAAACCAAATTTAAACCAAAGATAAATTGTAAAATTAACTCCATACATCTTCTTATAACTTCAATTCTGAAGCTACCTTCTGACTATTAATACTCTTAGCAATACTTACTTCTCCAATACTTTTAATAAGAGGATTTTGAGGGTTTCTGAAGTTTATTAAAAAAAAATAAGCAATATACAAAGTAAATTGTATCCTTTAAGTGGCAAAAAAATACATTACCTTCAACTTCCAGCATTTGAGAACAGTTAACTCTTACAAAATTCCCTAAGGTACAAAGAAAACCTTATGGTATTCCTTTCCATTGTAAAAGTGGTTTTATTTTTCCAGCCTTTTGTTATTCTTTGAAACTAACTGTGCTGCAGCTGTTGCTATACATATATGCATGTTTTAAAAATATCACTTGTGTAGTTTTTACTGTCTTCTTGTGTAGTTACCTGATAGTAGATATAGCCAAGGTGACACTACAGTTACTAAAACTGTGTATTCAAGTAACACTGGAATTTTGGTAATATGAATAATATTTTGGGTCTCCTTTCCTTTTGAAAAAAAGTGCAGTTTTTTGGATGTAGTTTATTTGCTTGTTTGTTTGCTTGTTCTTGGGGCATCCTTAAGAGAAATGCCAAAATGAAAGAAAATTTTTAATGTTACATCTTAATTTTCATTTCAGCTCCTTGAAAAGAAAAATACGCTGTTGCAATTCAGTGATGAAATTAATTATACTTGGTTACCATTAAATTAAAACTTTCCACTGATAGATAGAAAAATAAGTAATAACATAAATATAACTTTACATTCTATTATCAATGTGAAGCAGTATAATAAAATTCAATTCATCCAACAAAATGCACTAACATTAGAAGATACCAATAGATATAAGGGACACCATTAAAGACACAAAAAGTTAGGAAATGTGAAGCATCTGTGAAAGCTTGTAGGGCATGCAGTGATGAAGGGGAGAGGGACAGACAAAAACAGCTTCTGGCATCAGCTTCAGAATGTGAGATGGTTAATTTCAGAGCCTAGATCAGTCCATCCCTCCCCCCGCTTTTATCTTCAAAGCCAATTGTAAAGAGAGAATAAATCAATCATTATAGAAATGAGCAAAATAAAAAAAAATATTTCATTGACACAGAAAGCATAAAAGTAAGAAGAAAGTGAAAGCAGAACTCCCAGGGGTATGATAATCCAAACGCCTACATTTGTTTCCATTTTGAAGTCTTACAGCCATTGAACTGTAGAAATCCAAACAGCAGAAGCATTTTGGCACCAATTCAAAGGCTGCTGAAGTTAATGAAAACACTGCCACAGATTTTGAATCAGGCCATAAATGTTCATTGTAATGTCTCTATGTGCAGTCTGCTTAATGTTAGTGATGAAGGCCCATGTCTTTTCCTACCAGGGATGAAAAGAGCAACATGTGGCACAATAGCCCATCTATTGTGGTACAACAGCCAAAAGAAGATACGATCACATTACTTCAGCAGAATGTGTAAGTGACAAGATCAGAGCTCCCATTGTAAATTTGCTCTTAATAGTTCCTCTTCCTAGAACCAAGACACTTCCTTACTGAAAATCAGGCTCTTGATATGTTCCTAAAGCAATCTGAGCTAACTAGGAAAGTCTTAAAATGAACAAATATAATACTTTAGTGATTAGGTTACTATCAATTCTTCTGACTCCACAGTAAGAAGAAAGAAGCATGAATTTATTGACAAACAAAAAAACATAAAAATGAAGGATTCTGTCCATGTCCTTTAATATGTTAAAATAGTTTGGCATTGTTTTTAAAAATATTTTAAATTTCTGATTGAAGCTCACTATTTACTACACAATAAAATATGAGTAAGATTTAAACATGCTCTGCTTTAACTGAATGTTAAATTGAAATTCTAAACATTTTCTGAAAAAAAGTTAACAAAACATATTAAAATCAACCAGATCATTAATAAAACTANTCTGAAAAAAATTAACAAAACATATTAAAATCAACCAGATCATTAATAAGACTAACTGATGCTGTGCCTAGAGGACATGAAAATGCAGATATGGAAAGGAGGTTTCAGCAGTATTTGTAGTTTGTTAGATGTTTCTCACCTCAAAGAAAGTCATACTTAACAAAGAAACTGAAAAAAGGAATAAGTGGCATGAATTCAGGTATTACTGACCCATTATCTTAACAAAACCAGTGTTATTAAATTTGGTTTATTTTTCTATTTCCATATATATTTATAAAATCTATCTTTTTCTTTGCATAAAATTTTGAAGGAAATGTTTTCTATACTTGCATAATATCCACTGCTCTAAATTTATTTAGTTCTGCAGTTTGCTGCAGANTATAAGTATTATTTTGGGTAAAACACAAAGAACCTCCTGGATATTTATGTGAATATTACAGATAAAGTTATTAAGGTTTTTTGAGCCTGTATGTAGCCAGTAAAGGAGAATACTGAAATAACATCTTTATATTAATAAAGTAAAATAGCATACAGCTAAGTAGAGTTTAAGCAATCTTTCTGAGCAAACTTTAGATTCATGGGATATGTTTCCCATCTGCAAATGCAAATATTCCCAAAAAACAGTGTCACTTACAAAGTACTAAGATCAAATATTCAGAGCAAGGATTACAATGGAATTAAATCAACAAATATTTCCATATCTCCTCAGAAAAAGTTACAGAAAGAAAACAATCTTAAAAATTAAAGAAATCTAACAATTTTTGACAAAAAGTCCTCTCTTTGAGAATTTTCTCTGAAAATGGTCAGACATTTCATAAGAAACACAAATTAAATATTTGGGGGCAGAGTCCAATTGAAAAGAATGATTGCTCTCCTAAGAAAAAAGTTAATATCTCAAGGCATGAACTAAAGCAAAAACAATACATGGAGTTATGCAGAAAAACACTGGTAATTTCATTTTTAAGGTATGAGATTTATTCTTCTGAAGAGTAATCAATAACTATCTTAAATGATTACCAAATATCAGATAACTAATGTAATACTTACTGTAATACATACACCTAATTCATGCTGATAGGATTTGTAGAAGACAGTTTCTTGCTTACAAAAACTATTCACTTTGGAGCTGACTTTTCTAGTAATTTGTTCTATGTTCATAAAATCTTAAGATTTTTTAAACAGAAATTTAAAATTGTTATAGTGCCTAATAGCACTTGAAGGCAAATTAAGTTTGGAAAATATTTGAAATACTGGGAGACTAATGATCTATCTGACATGGCAATCAGACTCATCTTGGAATATGAATTTAAGATGAAAATTCAGGACACCCATATGAAAAACAGCAAAGTAATAGGCTGTCATCAAATCCCAGTGTTGTTGACTCTGAGGAGCAGTAGACAAACAGAAGGATAAGATTTCTGAGCTCATATTTTTATGGCAGAGTTCAGATAGGAGAGAGGATTCTGACAGTATGGTGTGACAACCGAATGTTAAAAGGATGACTAGGTTACTCCTGATACATGTAGAAAGTCTTCAATGAAGTGGAATGGGAATAAAAATTGCTTAATAACAGGAAACCTGGAATCTCCTATTTTATAAACTGTAGAGTTTAATATACTCTAATCTGCAGCTCACTTACTTTAAACATTAGTCCTCTTTTTTTAAAAAAAAACCCTTCAATATGGAGACTTCCTTGAGGAAGTAAATTTATTTATAACATTACTAAATCAGCGAAAGAATTCTCATACCCCTGGAATGTGGAAAAAGTATAAACAAAAATTTTAGCTTTTGAAAGTAAGAAAGTTACAAGATAAATAAGGCAAACAAGACATATAAGAAAACCAAAACGTTATTTTTGAGGGACACAGTTTGTAGCACATCAATCCCTTTACCTGATGCTGTTACCAGGAGGCTGTCTGAATCACATGGTCTACGGGATGAAGCACTAACAGGGTTTATGGAGGAGCTACAGGCAATGGTGGTGGGAATGACAAAGGAATTTTCTGAACATGCAGGTTGGTTCAGTCCAGGAAAGTGGGAAGGCCAGGCACCCACCTGAGATGAGGCTATGGCTGGTATGGCACAGCCTGCAGGTGCCACAGATAAATCTATAGCAGGTTTTGGTGGCAGCTGAGGTGAGGACTTAGAAATAATTTCCTCATTTATTACCCTGATTCCTTGTGATGAACTTGAAAGAGGTGAGGTCATGGTTTTGTTGTCAGTTTTTGCACTTGTATTTGGGGATCGATTACTATCCATTAGAACTTTAAGCTGTGGGTGTGGTGGAGAAGGAGCTTGTGAAAGCCCTGGTTTTTTAGGAGGAATAGGTGGAGGGTTTCCTCTGTCAATTCTTGATACACTTGGAGTCTTTAAAGTCATTTTACCAACTGGGGGGTAAGTGCCAACTTCCGCTGAATGTGATGTCCCTGGCCGCGATGGAGCGCTACTTTGAGGGCTTGTAAATCTTGAAAGAACTTGGGTGACAGTATTCCGAGCTGCCTGTTTGGCAACAAGGTTGTCACGACTAGTAGGGGATACATCCCTTGAGGGAGGGCTTTGGGTTGTGTTTCCATTTTGGTCTTGATCGTTTGTATTCGCCTGAAATCTAAATCTAGCTGCTTGGACTCGTGGATTTAAGCCTGAATGGCCAGTAGTGTTGGCAGATGGTGAATGCAAATTGTGTATAGATGAAGAGAGTGAGGAATTCTGAGCTGTGGCAGTTGGTGTGGTAGGGGTGCAAAGGGAATTACTAGTTGAAAAAGGGGAAGTGCTACTTGATAAATCAGGGGATGAGCCTGTACTCGGCCCATTTTCTTCAATTCTGTTTTGATTCTGTGCAAAAACAGGAGTCGTGGGAGGGACAAGTTCACTAGATGAAGACTGCCTATCAATGACAGGCTTCACTAATGCTGCATTGGCACACACATTCATTTTTGAATTGCCAGACACTAGTGGGCTCACTGTAGAAGACTTTATAGAGACAGTCAAAGGCAACTTCTTAGCATTTTCTACGCTACTGTCCATCATTACAGTCTCTGTTTGACAAGCAACAGCTCTTGAACTCAGCTCTTCTGTTTCAACCGAAACAGAAACAAGACTCCTATCTCTATTCTTCTGAGAAAGATTAGCTTTACTTTCATTCTCCTTTTTTAATTGCTCAATCATTTTGATCATTTTATCTCTTTCTTCTCTGAGGTCACTGGTGTGTGTTTCCTCTTTGTGAAGTTTGGCACGTAACTGCTCTCTCTCTGTGTCAAACTCAGACAGCTGCTTTTCCATTTGAGCTTCCATTTGTGTACTCCTTTGTTTCTCAGCTACAAGAGACTCCTCCAATTCAGTAGCCTTTTTCTTTTCCTCTTCAAATTTTGACATCACTTCTTCCAGTTTCTGGGCTTCTTCTACAATTCTGCCAGACAACTGCTTACACTCTTTCACTAGCATCAATACTACATGCTTATTCTTTCCACGTTCTTCTTCAAGACGAGCAGATAGCTTTTTGTGCTCCAGCTCCAGATTCTGTAACTGAGATTTTTCCATTTCCAACTGTAAGAAAACAGTAGATAATTCTCATTAATAATTCTCTTTTCATAATAACCTAGTATTAACCTGACACTGATATTTTAATCTTTGAGAGTATGACTAAAATGAACCCAGGAAGGTGATTTGTGATATCTAAAACAAGTGCATATAGTCTTATACAAGCAAAATAAAGAGAGAGCCATCTTGGTAGAGCAATTTAAAAACTAAGTAAAATCTTTTAATTTCCTTCATTGACAACAGAGAGACTCCCCCAAGTTAAATGCTTGTGATTCCTGAGTGATGGAGCTACCTGTTCTCCAAAAGTAAGTGTTGGGGGTTGGATTTTCCCTTTTTCTTTCTGTGGAATTTTTCCCATTGTTATGCTAAGTATTTGGGTCTACACCCAGAAGCTCAGTTAAGAGTTTCTCTCGAAGTGGGGAGGAGAGGGGCAACACCAGAAAAGAAGAGTTGGGGTAAGGGGCTTGTGCTCTGCCTCTCTCTCGCTTGTCTGCCTCGGAGCAGGACGGTCGCTGGAAACTCTGCTCTGCCACCCTGACGTGGGAGCTGCCTTCCCTGGCTGTGGGATCCCAAAACCTCCCTGCTCAGACACTCTCCTGCATCCCCTACCGACTTCAGCACATCCTTTTGGAGCATCAGGACTGACCCTGCACCGGGACCTGTGAGCAGCTTCTCCCCTCTGCCCTTTCCCATTTTGGGATACAGATGCCATCTTCCCCCCAGTGCCCCTCCAGCCACATGGGATCACCGCTTCTCCTCCCTGCTCGCCAGGAGCTGGCAGGCAGCGTCAGAACAGTAACCACACCACAGAGGAAAGGTGTCCACAACCAGGAGAACTGTTTACTGGATTTTCTGCTCTATTGCTGTTGATCTCGCAGTTATTGTTGTGTTTTGTTTCTCTTGTTACGTATATTATATATATATATACACACACACATATATATCAGTAAAGAACTGTTATTCCTACCCCCATATCTTCGCCTGAGAGCTCTTTAATTCCGAAAATCATAGTGGAGTGAAGGGAAAAAGGTGAAGGGGGGGGTTTATACTCTCCTTTCAAAAAAAAAGAAGCCCTTGTCCCTTTTAGCAGATACCTGTCTTTCAAACCAAGACAGTAAGACATAACATAAAGTCATCTCAGTAAAGGAACCAAAGACAAGTAAGAGATGAGCTTTGCAAAAAGTCCTTGAGGACAGAAACAAAGGGGTTAGGTTTTATCTCTTCCTCCAACTGAAGGAGATTAAGTTCATCATGAACATAACTAGTATCCTGTATCTTGTTTTAGCATTCATAAGACAACTTTTTGGAACAGGCCAAATATTTTCCTGTACTTACTAACAGTGGAAAGTCTCATTGACATCAGTGATGTATAAGCTAGAATCAAAGGACTACTAAAATGCAGATAATGGATAAGAACAATTTTCCCCCTTATTCATATAGCCACTGCCTCGAATTAATTTTGTCTACTGTTTATGCTTTTATTCACAGACTCTCTTCTACAAAAGGAATGCAAAAATATGGCAATACATAATTTTATAAAACACCTATGAGGAAGAAATCATTGTGGGAAATGATACCTACATTTTAAACATCATCTTGGTTTCAAATACTTCAAAACCCATATAGCAGCATAGGGGCTGCACTGGGGTTTTAGAGCTTTATCCCAGGTTGACACTCTGCACAATGCCTTTCACAAAACCACACCCACTCTCTCTTAAAAACAGTATCATAGGCTCATAGAATGGTTTAGGTTGGAAGGGGACTTTGAAGGCCAAGCCCCTCTGCTATGGGCAGGCACACTTTCCACTAGACCAGGCTGCTCAGAGCCCCAAAAACCAGCACTAAACATATGAAAAATAAGGTATGGCAATATCAGTCACTGTTAAGCAAACTGTATCAGCAGCAACATCTCTTCCTCTGTTAATGGAAATACAGCTGCAAATTAAATTAACAAAATATTATAACGACACTGTATTTAGGAATGTTCCCAATCATAGTTTAGAAGTGGAAAAAACCCTTATTTTTTCCTCAATGATTTAATTGCATTTTCAAAGGATACAACAACATTTGCATGGTTCACTGGAATTTCAAAACAAATGGAGCATCCAACTGCTTTTTTTTTTGTTAAAATAGGTACAAAAATAATGAGAAATGTATACAATTTCTAAAGCTTGGAGACGTATAAAGATTATAGTGAAAATATTTTTTTAAAAACTTTCTATACTTTATTATTCTGCTATTTTGTTTTCAGGTGAGGTTCTCATTCTATAAATTAAGTGTTGTGAAATTATATTACTTCCAAATAATTACAGACAGATTTTAATATTTAACTGGCATGAAATCAGCTTACCATACTATTATAATACCTTATTTGTAAGCATTGCATCTAAATGAAGGCTCCCTAATATAAATGTAAATCCTCCATTTGATTTCAATATACAAAAGCAGCATTATTTTCTCATTTTACATTGTCTCCTATGTCTCTCTCTCCCCTCCTCTTGTTCTTCTTTTGGCAGCATCACCCTGAATAGGAAAAACCTCTGAATATTTACATGGTATTTTTTTCCTTTAGATGACAGATTTGGAACTAGCTGCAATTATTTATGAGTTTATGAACTAACCAGAACCTGATTTTTGCAAAATGTACTATATGCTTACACTGTATCATATCAGTAATATAAACATCTGGAAATGAGTCCAAGAAGGATTTGAAAAGGAGTAGAAAAGGATACTGAGAAAAAATATAGTGTCCTACAAACAACCAGCAAAGGCCCTTCAGAGGTGAGAGACAGCATGCCTTGTAAGAAGATGTTGAGGAAGTTTAGCTTGCATAATTTAGTGAAAAATAGAGAGATAATCTAACAGAAACATCCTTTTGAAGGACCCTTACAGTGATGACAAGAGTCAAATTTATCTTGGTAATGGTAGGTGGAGCTCCATAATAAAAGGTTACAGAAAAGAAAACTTGTCCTTTGAAAGGCTCAGTCTCAGTAAAAAGATCTTCACAAGGACACCAGTGCAGAAAAGATGCAGTACTGCCATTCCTGAGGGCTTTCATGACTAAGCAAGACAAATTCACAGACGACCAGATGTACTGATGAAGATAATCTGCTTTAAGCACAAGGTTAGAATAAATTTCACCAACAGGCCCTTTCCAACCCACGCTTGCCTTTCTTTGAGCATGCATACCAACTCCTCTGCAAACTCTCAACAAATCAAGAACTGTCATTTTGATGATCTGTTTTGTGTTCCCAGGAAAACTCAAAATTAATTTTCACAGCAGCTCCAAGAAAAGCATTCAAAGAGATGGAAGAGAATGGAGACTTAACACAAAGCAGATGAAATCTGCTTTGTTTGTATATGGTAAGCCTATGACTTACAGTCCTTTGTGCACCTTCTTGATTTTACTACATGCTGATATATTTTTATGCCTTGTTTTTTTTGTGATCAAATAAAAATTTTATTCATAGAATACTTTCGAGGTGATTATATTCACAGATATTCAGTCTCCCCTGGAATAGTTCACTCTGAGTCTGTTTAAAGTTCAGTTATATCCAGAGAAAATAAACACAGCTGTACAGAGACTTCATTATTTACAATGTGACAGTGAAGCAATTCCAAACATGAAGAGAGAGGCATCACACATTTAGAGAAGGAGGAACCACTCTTGGAGGGAGGGGGTGCAGCTGGCTTGTATTTAGGTCACATTTGCCTGGGCTGATTTTTTTTCTTACACTGTGTCACCCTACCTTGCTGAACATTTTTTGAAGCCCCTCAAAACATCTTCATTAACCTCTTCAACAGGACTTGAGAGATGAAGAATAGACAGAAAAATGTGGAATGGAGGGAAGGTAAAACACTGAATGAATGGTTTGTGAATGAGTGGAGATGGTTGACAGATACATTGTCTGTTGCCACAAACCCAAGGAGTTGAAGAGTATCTTGTACAAATAGCATTTCTAATGGAGCTTAAAAGAGGAAGATACAATTCAGTAAACAGTCATGCACACAGCTGCTCAATAACATGCAGTTTGTTTTCAAATCCTTAAAATTAAGATTTAAAGGAAAAAAGGCTCATGTATTCTTCTAAGAAGCAAAAGACAAAAGCATCTTTTCCTGTACAAACAGACTTACAGACATAGACTTTGGCAAAAAAAGACAAAAAAAAAAGGACAAAATTGAATTTACATATTAATATACTGACATATTCTTAATATGTGAGCCCATCTTAGCTGCATGTATCTGTCCATATAATAAAAGCCCAAGATAGATGAAGAATTTAGGTACAAGAAGAGATTTGTGGCCACGCACTGAAACAAAAAACTCATTCAACTGTCCTGGCAGACGTGTCAGGGTTTCTCCCAATATCCTTTTTCAGTTAGAACAACTAAGCTTGCTTGCCCTTTCCTGTTTTTCTGTTTACTGAAAAAGCTTATGAGAAAGAAAATTAATACTTAAGAGCTCTCAGAAGGAAGTGTGAGGTACGTATCAGTAATAGTTCACTCCGCATTAAACTGAAGACTTACATATCATACATAAAGTCTAGTAATATCCTTTTTTTTAAAAAAAACTGTTTTCCTGAAGTCCTAAGAGCAATGATGCTTATACTAAACTAAACAACAGAGTAACAACAAAGTAACAGCAAAATGTTTGCTGGTTTAATTTAAGCATTTATTTCCAGCAACTTCCAGCACTTTCACACGCATGTTTTTTTCCCAAAGAGCAATTATTACCAAAATCAATTTAATGTCAGTTGTCTTAGACTGTTTGTTGTTTGGGGGTTTTTAAGTCGATGTAAAACTGTCACCAAAAAGCTGTATCACAGCAGTAGAAGACATTCTATCCATCTTATACCCAGTGAAGATGATTAAACACATAGACAGCGTTTTTTTCCTATTTATTCAAATAAACCTTGTCTCGATTAGTCTTTTATATGACTGTTTCCTCTCCTTCTTCTCAGAAACATCTCCCCAACAGATTCATATTTAGCTATGTTTTACATATTGGTGAAATACAGGCCACCAACCAATCATTCACTTTCAAAATTACATTGTTTTATCTTCAATCTAGCACTTTTTTCTGCAACATAATTGTGCCAAAATTATTTTCTTTTTACAGTAAATGTTCTAAATATGCAAAAAACGTATTTTTAGAGTTATAAAACATTTTTACTGATTTATGAAATAGACCCATGTGATATAAAATTACAATAAACTGTTTACTTTATTCAGGTTAGAACTAAAATAACAATAGGTCCTTAAGGCTCCAACAGTATTGGTTTAAAAATATATTGTGATGATGCTATCTCAGTTCACACTGAGCTATCTACTTATATATCCACTGTATCAACTTGTACCAGTTATATTTAATTTTTTCCATAAATAGAGCTAAATTCACAGAACAAATGAAGTATGCATACAAAATACCACCAGAAAACCAGCGCCTCACCCTATATGCAAATGAAGTGGCAACATTTTAACACTCATAATGTTAATAAAGACAAAGATGCAAATTTAAAAAGTGACATGAAAGAGCAAATTAGGAGAGGGAAAAGGAAAAAGTCAATAGCAGGATACCTTCTTTTGTCTGTTTTCAGCAGCAGCCAACTGAGCTGACATTCTTTCTTGCATTTTCCTGCAGTGAGCCATAACAGCTTCTAAAATGGACAGAGGGTTCATGCATATTGGCTTCTTTTCTTTATCACCAGCACCTGCCTCAAAGTCTCTCTGAAGAGCCAGAAATGGGTCGCTCAGATTAAATCTTCCATATCGCTCCTGGATAAAAACCTCTTTGCGCCGGGCCTAAGAGAAAAAAAAAAAAAGCAAACTAAAAACAGAGAAATAAAACTAAATGCATTCTTTGAAGTACATCCACACACAGAAGAAACTTAGACTACAGGAAAAGCAATATACGTCATTTCAGGTATTAAAATATTTTTTTTTAGGTATTAACTTACAATCTCTGAAAGAAAAATACTCCTCAGAAAATCAGAAAAACACCCACAGTCCAGAGAAACATCATCAAGAAAGATATATCGTCCAAAATCAGAGAAAAACATTTCTCTGCAACTTGGTTCAAATT
>VZTT01039858.1:0-13298 GCA_013400855.1 Buphagus erythrorhynchus | reverse complement strand
AAAAAAAAAAAAGGAAGAATAAACCAATTCTGAGATACAAAAGAGGAGAAAGAGACCAAATGCTTACCCAATGGGTTAGCACACCATTTGGAAAGCTTGAAGTTAAAATTTTAACATATGAAAAGTTCATTAATGATAACACACATTTCAGGCCATGAGAAAACAAAGAACATTAGAACTATGTTAGAAATTTCCTCAAAGACTAACTACAAATTACATACCTTTCTGAATGCACAACTTTTTCTATATATTGTTGACAAAATGGAAATGTTGTTGGAAATGAGAATTTGTCTGGAAAGGAAACAAATGTGCCTACACATTCTGATGCTTGAAATACTTCTAGTTTGTTTTTCACTGTGATAGTAAAAATAGAAACTGAAAAATGTTATTAAAAATATCAGGTCTTTGGAACATAACTTCAGAAAAAGCTGACAGAGTTCACTCAGACATAAAGTCTAGTTTGGCCTACAAAGTCAGGTAGTGACTGGTTGAAGAGATAAAAAAAAAATAGATAGAACTTGGTTATTTTTTATAAAATGCCTTGCAAGTAACCCCTAATTTGTCTAATTAGTCTAATATTCTATTCCCTTAATTTATAACCTATAAAATAAAACAGCTAGTTCCAAAGGTAGTATTTATTACAAGACTTGGGGGAGAGGCTGTATTTGTAATTTGTGGTTCTACAAGATGAAGTTACAGGACAGTATGTAGCTTAGGAATTCAACCTTCATGGAAAGGAAACCATCAAAAGCAAAAGCCTTACCATAAATGGATTAAATTGCTAATCAGCCAAGCAAGATGATAAATCCAAGCAGGTTAAGAATTTAAACAGAGAGGGATGCACAGTCTATATATACATTATCAACAACTTAAAAGCTACTTAGTTTATATAGAGTGAGACATCAAAGTAAAGGAAAAAACAGATGTAGCAGGTCTGCTGTAAGTAAAAAAAGTAGACCACCAAGAGCCCTCATTGTTAAATCCAAAGAAAAAGCCAAGTTGATTAACTGACCTTAGAGGCAAAGACAATCACCTGTCCCTTTATGGAAACAGATTGCCAACCAGTAAAATAATGTGTATTTCCTATTTTTTTTCTATGACCCATGACCAGCTGTCCTCTTGGCACATATTAAATGCATGTAATATGAATATCTTCTTTGAATTGTTTTCTAACATGCACAGCAATTAATAGAGCAGGGCAAAAAAACTCAGTGTGCACCTGCCAAAATAGCAAGATGACCAGAGGTTCAGATTAATTCAAGAAAAGGATGAAACCATATAGCAGGGATGAACTCCATCTCATCAGAATCAAAGTGGCTATAGCAAAATGTGGAAGGTAAACACTGTGGAAAAACCAATCGGTCTCAAACAGCACGTGGTTTAGGATGACAGACTGGCTGAAGCCATAACTGTATAACCTCAAGCACAGGGGAAAACAGTCTAGCAACTATCAAACCATAGAAAACAAAGTCATCTAAAGATGCTTCCAACTCAAAGGGGAATTAAATGTAAAATACTAAAACAAATACTTCCGTGTCTTTATACAAGGACTATAAATATAAAATACAATCATTGTATGATTTCATGGGATGAAAACACATGATTTAAAAGGAAGGTACCAGAATAAAAGACAAAGCAGAAACTTGGTAGAAGGGAGATGATGAGTATTTTCCCAAAACTTAGGCACAAAGTGACAGAAAGACAAACTAGGCTTGAGGTTTTTTACAGGATTCCCCAAGCCTCTAAATAATACTTCTGCCCCTTTGCAATTCACTGAAGTACATCAGATGGGAGAAATAGAAATGTTAGAATCAGAATTTTTTTCTCTAATATTGTCTTTCTTTACTGAATTTCAAGTCATAAGAGTTAGTAGCAATATCACGATATCTGTTTTTCAGGGCTGTCATCTGTGGACTAAAATCAGTCTAAAATCATACTCCTTTAAAAGAGTGTCTTGGTAATTTGGTGGTTGTGTTAAAGCAGCATTAGCAGTGTCTCATATATAACTTCAATTGCACAGCAATGTGTAGAGAAAATAACATTTAAACTATTTATTTGTGAATTAACTGAATGAATTTCCAAATACAACATTTTCAAAAATTGACAGAATACGTACTTGCTATAGGAGGTCATCAGACTACTGTAAAAGGTGCTATATACATTTATAAACCATCAGCTTTAGTTTTCTGCACATACTCATTTGCTCAGCAATGAACTTTTTAATGGAAGGACTGAGATTGGAAGCATTTAGAAGTGTGAAAAGATGAAATCATACCTTTTTCAGCCTATGTCAGTAGTACACAAAATCATGACTTAAGATTTGAGCTAAACCCTCCAACAGGTAACTGCTAATGAAAAGTGACAGTAGGTACACACAAATCAAGACAAAATATATAAAACTGAAGTCAAAAACCCTTCAAACAGTTAATGCATGAAATTCACTACAGCAATAGAGCAAAAGATTAACCTTACTTATAACAGTTACTGAATTCAGTCAGTAAGAACTGACTGATCACATTTATACAGAACTTTTAAATCCTTACACAAGACCTGAAAAATTAAACAAGGAGACTAAAAGAAAGCTCCTACTTAAAAAATCCAAACTTCAAATTTTTTTATGGCTGATCTGTAACATTATGTTAGATGAAGGATGAACTACCAAAAAAAATAGATCTCAAAAATATCTGCAATGTTTCCATTTTGATCATTTCAAAAATGATCAAAAGGTGCAACACAGCTTCTCTTCAAGGAAAAGCTAACTAGAAATAGGACTTTTCAGTGTGAAACAGAGACAATCAGGGAGAAAGATGCTTGAGGTCTTCAGGCTGACAGGACAAGTAGCAAGTGCTACTTGTCCTACGGTCTAATGAGGGAAATTTGAGTTGGACACAAATTCTTTTCACTAAGAGTAGATAAGCACCAGAACATGTTACCCAGGGAAAACAGGTAACTTGTATCATTGGAAGATTTCCCAAGATAGATTGGATAAAGCCAACTGAACTCAGTCCCTGTTTGACCTTAGTCCCGCTTTAAGGAGATTGGACTGAACAGATCGATCTCTCAAGATGCCTTTATACCTACATTACTGCATAATTAGTGATTTCTTCTAGGACTGTAATTTACTTTTTCTTTTCTTTTTAGCTTATAGATGCTGGTAATCTTGTCAAGTAACAAATGACAAAAACGAGTTCTAAGAGGAAGGAAAAAATCAAACATTGGTAGAACAAATCTTATTATGTCTTGCTTTGGATCATGAAAATAATTTTTATGACCTGGGAAACAGAATTTTTAGTCTGGGCCATTTTCAAGAATAAAAAAATCAGTACTAAACAATCCCTAGGGATTATGCAGCTATACAATACGAGGGGAAGATTTGTTCTCAAGTTTTCTCTCCTAAGTCTGTAGCCAACAAGAATCTGAAGGATCAGGCTGTAAAGATAAACTACTTCTTTTATGACTCTCTCAGGGAGCCTATCTCCTACCACAAACAGCAAGACACCTCATTTATCCTACACCAACCTTTTTCAAGTTACCTCAAGTTATCTGCAAGCTACCTCATGGAAATTTTCACTTCTTAACCTGACCTTTTTGCAGTCATTGACCCCATTTATCGACTGGCAGATGAAGATGGGTAGTGGGGTGTGCACAGAGAGGAACAAAAGGAATGAGGCTATCTGTAAAATGGCCTATGGGTAAAGCTGCAAATCCAGTATAAGAACTGGTCTGTAACTGTTTTTTTTCTTGCATTCCACTTCAGAAGAAAACAAAAATTTATTTTCAGTAACCAAACTGAGAATTATGAAGTCTAATTAGACTTCTTCTCCAGTTACTGAAACAAGAATGTAAGGAGGCAAGAAGGTCTTCAAATAGTATACCCCTTACTGTGGACTTACAGCAAAAAGCTAGGAAAAAGAAATATGATCAAATAATGTGTATAAGAAATAAGCCAAATAATTAAAAAAATTAATCACATAAGCTATATTGTTAGTTTTATATCCTTAATAATTTATGTTGATATTAGTTGCATACATCTGTTGAAATAAGTTTTCATAATTAGCAACATAATAGACACAAGCAACAGAGCTTTTAAGGTTAATACTGTAATTTTCCCCAATGTATCTCAGAGTTTCCTCTTCATTTATCTGCCAAGTTAAGAGAGTTCAGCAGGTCCAAATCTTCCATGCAGCAACCAATGATAAACATCAAAAATAGGACTGCATGTCCTACACTGCTGGGGAACAACGGAACTGAATTAAAGCTGCCCCAGAACCCTTAAACAAAATTTCCTTCCTTTCAAGAGCATTTGTTGCTCTGATTAATTTCCTTTTCTACATTTACGATAATTGTTTCAACAGATGTTGACAGGTTCATATTAATATTTTCTCTTGACATATGAATTAGGGAGCGATAAAAAGTTTTCTAAGACTAACCAGTACAGAAGAGGAGGCAGTAAAAGCTTATTCTATGTATTATGTTAAAGATGAGGGTGAGCCCTTCATTCTAAATAAAACTAAAAGGCTAATTGATTTTTTTAAAAGAGGAAGATGTCTGAAAGAGAACACATTTATAAATCTTCTTCAGTGAAATTATATAGCTTCTTTAAGTGATTTGTTGTAGCTATTCAATTAAGCAAAAGAGAACTATCAATGAGTATATACTAACAACAAAAGCAGTACTTTCAGATAAACCAGCAAAATACCAGACTGGAGTATATCATGCCTTACTATGATTAGTTAAGAATGATTCTTTAAAGAATGCTAGCAATTTTCATACGCAGTTGAGTTTGGGGTCTTTGTTAGTTTGTTTTAGCTGCCTTTTTTTTTAATGTACATGTAAATGAATGTTTTCAAAGCATCATAAGATGCTACTTCCATATAAAGTTGTATAGGAAAAACTAAAAATGGAAATGTAAACATCAATGACTGAGGAAATAGTATCTTGCAGCATGATTTCTGTCAATGAACATGTGATGCTCAATTTCTCCTTACAATTTTAACTGAAGTTTAAATTCCTTTCTTCAGTACAGCGACAGTGCATACCCATCCAAAACCTGCAAGGAAGTTAAATTTTAATGTACTCCATGCTATATGAAAAATACTTTACCAGTATATTCAAAGTGTCTGCTTCCATGTTAAATGTCAAGTATAATAAGACAAAAACTTGTGTGTCCATTTTAAGGACAGAAAAATGGAAATTGCTCAGAGAAGATTGATGATTGTAACAGGCCACTAGTTCAAAAAGAGTGAAAACAGTAGAATTGAGAAATTGGAGAATACAATCAGCAAGTTAAACAAAACCAGCATACAGGATAATTATGCTCTGACAGACCTACAAAATTGTTCTGTACTATAAAGACATGCTCTTTACAGATGACTGAGCAGGACCATGAAAGAAGTCAAGTCATTTGGTAGAGGTACTCATAAAAAAGAAAACACACAGTAATTTTTAATGTGAGACACACTCATAAAATGCATTCAAACCTATCTTGAAGAACTGTCTCATAACAGTCATAAGGCATGCAAAGATATCAATGAAATTTGTAACTGCATGAAATGTAAAGTTTTCCTAGGAAAGTTATCCCAAGCATGAAACTAATACCCAAAATCTGCATTATTCTCTCATTCACAATAACCCACAAAACTTTTTTAAAAAAATTGTACTTGGCAAAGCATTCCTGTCTCTCAGAATAACATAGCTTTAAATCCAAGCTTTTAAAAAACATTTTTAAGGTAAAAAGACAGCTCTGAATAAAAGACTCTATGTTGTTTTACAAGGCTATTTACAATATCCTTAGGAGATTTTCTGTTTCATGCAAGTATTCAAATATTATACTGCTTTGCAAAAAGCTGTATAATTTTCTTTTCTCAGCACTAAAAAGCATACTTGATAAAAGCACTAAATGCCAAACAATTAATTCAAATCTCTGTGTATAGAAGGACAAACATGTAAGTAACATTTTAAACAATCCTGACAAGTACTGAAATAGAATTATACAACCAAGGTAATGATCAAGCCTGAATTTTCTTAGGAGTATAACTCAATAAAAGGAGAGTACCATCCAATGGCACCAGATTATTACTACCACAATACTGATAAGTAGCACAGCCTCCTTCTTTTTCTCCCTGTTACTTCACAAAAACCTCCATGAAAGTTAGGGGTACAGACAGGCAGGACAGACAGACACATGCTTCCAATTCTTCATTATTAATTTTCTCCCTTACAGTAATGAAAACTCACTATTTTGAGGTTGCAGATTTTAAAAGCAAAATGCTGTATTACAAGGCTAAGATCAGTTACTAACAGATCAGTACCAACAAGAAAAAAACAGCACAGTGAATATAAAATATTCTTCACTTCGCATAATGTAAAAGGTGAAATTCAGGCCTTGCATTAAGCTTCTAAATGAGGAAGAAGAAAAAGTTCAAGTCATGAAACAACAAGAAACAGCATGTGTTTTTGATAGGAAAGAGCCATCTAGATGTTCCATATAAAGATTACATTAGACCTATTTTATGACAGCTTTGTTGTCTGGTGCTTAAACATTTGAAAATTACAGGCCAATATTTTGTCAGGAAATATCACTGTTTGATGCTCTGATTATCTAACCGCCCAGACATTTATTTCTGAAAATACTACAGATCTTCATACTGATAATGAGTGTGTCAGCTGATAGAAGAGACTTGAGCTCTCTGGTTACTTTAAATAACCATTTGTCATCTAGACTTTTTTTGCATGATCAAATTTATAGTTGAAATTCATGCAAATAAATTCATAATTCTTTGCATGGAAATCTGTCAGCCATTCTTCTGAAGTGCTGAGGAAATCTGACTTCATCTCTAAACAAAATAGAGAACTTTAACCTTCATGCTTAGCAGTTGAAAAAAAAAAGCTTCTTCAGTTCAATAACAAAACATACCAAAGACGCAACAGTAAAACTTAAACTAAATCAATCTTTCTGTTTGAGTATTTAGATGTTCATATTTTCAAGCTATCAAAATCTCAGTTAAGATACCATCCCACATTGCTGCATGGCAACTAAATTATTACAATGCTTTATGTATTTTAATGGAAAACTATGCAAATTATGTATTTAACAATGTCATCATCAGGCAGAGTCATCATCATGGGTTCACAAAGGGAAAGGGCTATTTAACCAGTTCCATATCCTTTTGTGTAAAGTCAACCACCTCGTGGACAAAGGGAATACAGAGGATGTAGTTTTCCTGGATTTTAGTAAGGCTTTGGATACTGTCCCTCACAGCATCCTTCTGGACAAGTTCTCCAGAACTCTGTAGAATGAGCAGGTTCAGAGTGCATTGGGTGAAGAACTGGCTGAAGGCTTGCAGTGCATGGGGCTACATCTGGTGTTGGTCATTAGCAGTACTGCTCAGGGCTCAATCCTAGGGACAATCCTCATTCTCAATCCTAGGGACAATCCTCGTTCTCAATCCTAGTTCTCTTCCACATATTCATCAATNGTTTAATTGCAATTTAACAAGTCCAAATGTCAGATTCTGCACCTGGGATGGAGCAATGCCAGGCACAAGATAAACTGGGAGAGGAGTGGCTGCAGAGCAGCCCTGCAGAGAGGGATCTGGGGGTGCTGGCTGACAGCAGGATCAACGTGAGTCAGCTGTGTGTGCCCGGACAGCCAAGAGGGCAAAGCCCATCCTGGGCTGGTCAAACACAGCACCAGCACCAGCTGGGCAAAAGGGGTGATTATCACACTCTATTCAGCTTTGCAGCAGCCTCCTGGGAGGGCTGGGTGCAGTTCTGGGCTCCACAGGTTAAGAAGGATGTGAAGGTGAGGGCATGCATCCAGAGGACAACAAAGCTGGTGAAAGGGCTCAAGGGAATGTCCTGTGAGGAGGGGCAAGGACTCTGGGCTTATCATGTTTGGAGAAAAGGAGACTGAGGGGTGACCTCATTGCTCTGTTCAGCCTCCAGAGGAGGGGAAGGGGAGAGGGAAGGGCTACTCTCTCTCTCAGATTCAGTTAGAGGATACACAGGAATGGTTCAAAGCTGCACCAGGGGAGGATCGGACTGGACATTAGAAAGCATTTCTTTATTAAGATGGTGGTCTAACACTGGAACAAGCTTCCTAGAGAGGGGATTGATGCCCCAAGCTTGTCAGTGTTTGAGAGGCATTTGGACAATGCCCTTGAAAATACACTTTATCTTTCAGTCAGCACTGAAATGTGTCAGACAGCTGGACTAGATGATCATTGTTCATATCCCTTTCAACTGAAATAGTCTCTTCTATTCACATTATAGATTTATTTGAGGTAGATTAAGAAAATCCAGTGTTTCCAAATTATTTTCAATATTCACTGGAAGGTAAATTGTGAGAGCAATATGTATTACCTCCAAGAAGAATTCTTGATACATAGTGAAGAAGATGAATGAACAAATACATTTTACTAAATTATTTTGATTGATAGAGAGGAACATTTTAAAGTAAACAACACTGGATTTTACGCTGTTTGTTAAAACTTTAAAGCAATTTTCCAGCTAGAACTCCTTATACAGATACTATTAGAATTAGCAGTTTTAAAATTTTCATGTAACAGCTTGTATCTCCACAATATGTAGCTAAAATTTTACTTTGCTATTTCAGTGCTAATTCACTATAATCACTGTTGCTCTATTTTCTTAAATTGTTCATCTATTAATAAAAATGGAACTCCAGCTTTAGTAAGAGACCTAGTGCTAAGTATTTTTACTACACTGCCAGAGCTTTTAAGACAGATGCCTCTTTCTCTGAAAGCAGCAGGTGGAAGGACTGTCCACCAGTCAGAACAGCATCAAAACTGAGTGGGAGTGAGAAATGCCTGGGAGTACACACACCCAAGCACAACAAAAGTAATCAAAGCTGTGTATTTTCAAAGCTATTTCAAAGGACCCCAGTAAAATCTCGTCTTACTCACATTTATTTTTTACAGATTATTACCATATTTTTTCTGAAAGAACCAAGAACAAACCTTATCTATATGTTTCTTCCTCAGCAACACTAACAAGAAGAGACACACAAACCAATAAAAAAGTTATGTATTCACTTGCACTTGAGCATTGCCATCAGCAAAATTACCCGTACCATTTATTGGCATAGGGGAAATATGTTCCCTGAACTAAAAAATGGAAAATTTCAGGTAACATAACATAGATAACAGATGACCCAGTTACATTTCTCATTGTCAGCAATGTGGGTAATGATGGCAAACAGTTAACACATTTCAAATAAGTCACATCTGTATAATTCACAAAGATCACAGAAATGAAGACACAGTTACATTAACATGATGCTGTGATATTTTATTATTATTATTATTACAAATAATATGTGCATCTAACTCTACCCACTAGTTTATGTTGGATTATGCAGAAAGATGAAACAAGGGAAAGAGAAATCAAGTGGGAAAGGCAAAGCAATTATCCAAATAAAAAATCAGCAGAATACTTTCAGGTAAATTGGTAGTATCATGCCTGACAATGATAAAGATATTCAGATCTTACGTGAAAAACAAAAGGAGAATATGATCAGTTTAACAGTCACTGCTGGAATGAAGAGTGAAAAGGTTGTTTGCAATGCAAGGCTGTAGAGATTTCATACCAGAAAACAAAGCCTCATAGTTCATACTTGTGTTCTCTCTGGAATAAAGGTATTCACCTGAGTGATGAAGCTTAAGCTTAGTGAAGCAACACAGATATAGGACTGATGTGATTTGGTTTAGGAAATGTTTTGTATTGTTCAGTGTTTAATGTCCCCCTTTGGTAAACAGCAAATAACTACCACAAGAAGTGATGTAACATGACTGAAAACTTATTTTGTCAATAAATTCTAGAAGTGGCTTTTGTATGTGTCAAAACAGCAGGATCACTCAGATCATCAGAGTTAATTAGTCCAGGGATTGCTGCTGCCACAAGCCAAACATCTTTTGGAAAAAGTGAGACTTGGTTCCATTCATAACAAAGTGTACACTTACACAATTACTACAAAAAAAACCCGAGTATAAGAAAGTAAATACAACACAATATAAACTATCATAATATATAAACATGATTAAATAGGGGCAAATTAAAATCTGAACATTAAGGCTGTAATAAACAACATCTTTTCAAATAGTTTTGAAGAGCATGCTTCATTACTCTAAAACTTGAAATGAATAGACATAGAAACTGTTTCAAACTAAATACTATAAAAATTTTCATCTACTAACTTGTGTGAGGTTTATCACTATTTCATAATTTCCTTGAAATCAATTTTAAATAGCTGGCAATAGTGAAATACTAGCTGATGACTGACCTGTCCAGAAAAGTACGCTTAACTCTTACTAGGACAGTAAAAGTTCTAAGCATAACCAGACACACTGGACAGGTAAAGACAAACTATATTTAAGAGAAGAAAAAATGCATACACAACCATCATTAAATTCAATAAATCAAAAGTAGTGATCAAATGAACAATGACATAATACGCAAAGATGAGCAAGGATAAGATAATAATCTGCAGATTATTAGCTCCCCAAAATTTAGTAAAAATTAATTTTTATGCAAAGAAATTGCAATATGCAAAAATGACAATGCAAATAAGGCATTATCTGACTTCTATTTCATGGTTCACTTCTGCCACCAAGACCATCAACTGCCATCATACTGTTTACAACAATAACCTTCTGTTACACACAGTTTAACATCTTCTGCTCCTCCTTCTACAGAGTTATCATTTCTCCAAGACACCTGGCTACAAAACAGGCTGCCTTACTCGCTGCCAGAAACCTCCAAAGCCACCTTCTGTGTGCTTATTCCATTCTGGATTCATGGGATTCATACGTATAGGAGAAATTTGAATTCACATTTTAGAACAATTACTGCAGGTAAGGGTCTATAATTTATACTATGTGTAGCTCCCTTTGACAGATTACACTTAATATATGTGTAATTTTTCTCCCTACCAGTCAATTTGAGAACAACTAAATTGCAAGGATTCATTCCCTTTTTCCTGAAAACTCACAGATTTCTTCCCTTCTAATGCCAAAATTCATTCTAGAAGTCCTAAGTCTTATAGTACAACTCTTGCTGACTTTGTGCAGTAGTTCAGGATAAAAAAATTTATTCATACGCAATTGACAGTTATTTTATTGGTAATAACTCTATTTTAACATGTAACTTTCAGAGTACAGGCAAAACCAAGTGTCACCCCATGACAAGATGCAAAAGACAACAAATAACATTAAAAGGATATAGAAACTCTAACTGATAAATCATTTTTTTAACCCAAAATCTCAGTCTACAGTAGGCAAAAGTCTGTCTTGGCCTGAAGGAGGTAAGCCCTTTAGCTAGACAGGACTCACTGGTAGGCAGACAGGTCAAAGTAGACAAGTATAGCTTGCAAGTATCTAGAGCTCTCCTTGCAACCATTTTTTTTCCCAAGGAACGGCCTATTCATTACTGAAAATGCAGAACTGAGCATGAAAGCACATTTTGCAAAGAAACTCCAGTATTATTCCCAATTACCCTACAAAAATCTAACATCATTACACAGTGCACTATTGTGATAAACTACGATAGACTCAGGGTGCCTCAAATACTGTTTGATCTCTACATATGCTTACTGAATTGCAAAAGTGGTATAGAAATACACTTACTTTTGCCAGTTACCATCAAAACAGTTTTCAATTAGATTAAAATAAAACTATACCCTTCAGTGTTTAATCATTGTGGTCAAAATTTAAAGATAAGTTTACTAATAAAAGCCTTCCACAGTGCACAGCTCAGAACGTGAAAGCAAACTAGCTTAAGCAAAAAATGCAATCCACCCTTTGGGAAGAAAAAGACTCCATGTGCCTATGGTCCTGCTTTTTGGAAGAAGGTCTTACTCAGGACTAGTGCTGTCAGTTCAGCTGACACAGTCCATGTGTAGTCTGTGAGGCAAATCAAAGCAAAGTTAGGTGGAGACAACAGGGACAGTTTCTTCAAAAGCATGTTCTTAATCAGAATGCTAAGGTAGGTTCACTCAAGCAGCTCACTCTCACACACTTACAACAGATAGGTAAAAAGTGGCCTTGATCATTATGAACTTTAATATCTTATAAGATACCCATAATTTCTGAAGCAATCTCATCATTCTAAAACAAGTGAGCCTCCTGTGATCCTTCCTTTGGGAAGACTTGGGTTAAAATACTGAATTTCTCATGCAATTGAATACTGATATCCCAGTAATTTTGAAATTATTAACAGGAGAGCTGGAACCTGAAAACAGGCATTCAACATACTATGCATTAGCTATGTCAAAGAAACATTGTGCAAATCTACACAGTAATCACTATACTCTCTTAAAAGCTGTTTATCCTTATTTTTAAATCTTGCATTTTTAGACTGTAAGATTTTTAAATAAAGCTAGTAGAAGAGGTTACTAAACTTGAATGTATATATGAGGTATTGTTATAGGATGCATTAATTTCTGTCCTTTGGCCTACCTATTTAACTACATTAATATTTGGACCTTCATTACAAAATTCTTCGGGAATTCATATACTTTTGCTAGGGCAAATCGCAAATTATCTTATATGGATTTCTACTTGAACATAATACAGAAACTATGATTTATTTGTAGCTCCATTGATTAAGCTGCACACCTGTCAAAATGCTTAGATTCAGGGAGATAAAATTCAGGCAGAATTAGCTTCTACAGCAGAGATTTTTTTCTTCTTATCTGTTTATAAATTTAGATGGTCTAACTCAAACTCTCTGAGCAGTTAAATTAGCAAAGTCTGACTTTCTCTAACTCTGTACTCTACAGTCCCTATACAGTGCTCAAAAAAGGACAGCACAGATCTCTGCCTTCCCTTCAATTAAGACCCTAACAACAGTATGAATTTTCTTAGTCAGCTGCCTGGTTTTATGGCACTACCTATTTTTTAAATGCTTGGCATTTTGTCAGATTTTGCAGAAACTGGGTGAAAGATTAAACAGTTGTCAGTACAAACACATACACAGAAAACAAGCTTTCATGTCTTAGGAAGTTACAGTAAAAAATGAAATACAGGAGGGCTTTCCAACACTGAAAAACACCTACAACCAAGTTCAGGTTGCCATTCGTATACTGTCTTCCTGACTCAGCCAGCATAGATACAGAATCTGTTGATTTGGAGCTCACTTAAGCTCTGAGAAAGCTCATTGATATTGTAGTCAACTTTAATTAGCCAAAAATATATCCACTGTTGGTATTGGCAGCTCTTTTACTTTTTTTTTAATTCATTAGTGATTTTTCTCAACAGTCAAATAAAGTTGTTCTAAAT
>VZTT01039833.1:6278-32474 GCA_013400855.1 Buphagus erythrorhynchus | reverse complement strand
GGCAGAGCTGGGGACTGTAGATACAGGGTACAACTCCCAGTCACAAGATGTCATGGGCATCAGGCATCTGGAGCCCCCATTATCACTGGTGTCTGTGCTGAACCCCCAGGACCTCCCAGGACCGCTGATCTCCAGAGAGTTTTTGGGACCTGAGCATCAGCAGTGCCCTATGTGCCAGCACTTGCCCCATCCCAACACGCCCTCACCAGCCCACGGCTGCTTCAGGCACTGCTGCCCGGCACAGCAGCCCCCCCAAGGCCCATGTGAGTAGCACCTCTCGCCCACAGGAGTTCTCTGGGTGTATCTCAGCCATCCTTCACCAGGGGCGTGTTCCCAGCACAGCATGCAATTATTAAGCTCTTTAAAGATCTAATTGCAGTCCATTTTACAATTTTAGATTTTTGGGTTATGTGGCTGGACTCTCTGCTGCAAAACCTCTGAACCTGTGAGTTAAAGAGGTCACAGTTACTCATCGAGTGCAGGCGAATGATTTTGCCTAGAAACCAGCCTTTGTTGGTCACGCTGAGCATGCACAGCTTCTCCCTGCTGTTATTTCATATTCTAGTCATTTCCTTCCTCCTTGCATCAGTCATTCGGCAGCCTCCTATACCGACTCAATTCCTGTTGTTTTCATAGATTTCCTTGCTCCCCCTTGGATCCCCAAAGTTGAGAATTTCCCGCCAGGATCAGGATGGGAGGTTACCCTTGATCTCCATAAATAGTATCTCCCAGCACTATGACCAGACTCACCCATGTGTTTTATTTCTATGTGAAAAGAGCATGACATCCATCATCCTCATTTTTTTTCTGTTGTCAGCTGAAATGAAAGCTCATTACTTAAAATGGAGCCCTCTCAGCTGCTGGTGATTGTGTCGCTGAGTGCTGATGTGACTCCCTCAATATGGGCGTTCTGGCTCTGGGAGACTACAGTGCAGTTTACAGCCTGCTATTAATTAGTATTCCTTTTGAGTCTCTGAGATTTTTATCTGTTATGAAGTGAGTGAGTGCTGTTGAACATTCAACAGCAATATCATTGTTTTAATATAATTTATATTACATTAGGCTCATTCATAAGACCCTGACGTGAAGCTGTAGGCCTGTTCTGATAAATCTTTTTTTTTTTCTTTTTTTTTTTTTTTTTTTTTTTGACTCCACAGCATTTATGTTGCATCTGTTTAAGGAGTTTATCATTCCAGCAATGTGCTGTAATTAGGTATATGAAAGAGGAGGGTTTCAGAAACTCAGTTTCCAGCTCTGATTTTGGAGCTTTGTAAAGGGGAAGGGGCTACAGATGGACTTCCAACATCTACAGCTTAACATTTGGAAAATGTTCTCTGGTTTTCTTTTCGTACCTTCTTCTTTCAGTCCAGCTCTAAGCAGACAAAGAGCTGGTTGCACAACACCCCTCGCTATTTACCTCCATTTACCTCCTCCTCAAGCAGGCATCGTGAGAAGTAGGACATTTACTGAATGAGGGCGTTTTGTTTGAAAGCAGGAACTCTGAAAGGCTTTCTTCAGAAAAACCACTACCATTCCAGCCATATCCAGAGGGCAGAAAGAGTAAAATAAACTCAGACGGCTGGAGTAGATTTGGTCAGGACCACGAAGCTGGCAACTGTAGTCCTGTTTCTCATGTGCCCGGTACAGCGTAAATCACCTCCTGACAGCTCCTTGTGTCTTAGATAATTGTTGGGCAGTGGCAACCCACAACAAAGCTCTGCAGTTTGTGTGTTGCAACGCGCCTCCCCCGGGGAACAGCAACTGTGCCCGGAGGCTCTAAGCTGGCTGGGGCACCTGCTTTGACATACAACAACAAAACTGCTTCTGAAGTCAAAGAAATGTTCACAACAATGCCGTGTGCCTAGGGACCATTATTTCAGATATTTGGCTTTGAGGGATGTAGGGGTGTGTGGGCACACACGCCTGGCCACGCTGTGCTTTGAACTGTGGCTGCATCCAGTATACTGTAGCAGCATACAGATCCAAAGGAAGCTGGTGAAACATTGGGCCTTTAAGCCTCCAGACCAAACTAAGTGTCCCAGACCCCTGTCACCTTCCCTAGAGCTGGTCATGAGGAATCCAGGAGGAAACCATATTGACTTGCAATATGGTTCTCCCAGACCCTTTCACCCTGTCCTGTTGCAAATAGTTAAGAGGGAAAATCTCCTAAATCAATCTCAACAAATACAATGTTGCTGACTCACAATTTCATCAGGAATATGTGTAATTATGGGGTTGGTTGGAGGGTTTTTTTTAAGTGTTGGCTCTTGGAATTGGAGTATTTCATCAAAGCTTTGTTTTCTTTCATTATCCTCCCCTTAAAAAAAACAAAAAGATAGATAGTTCTCTTAGCTGCTAGGGAAAGGAAAGCATGACCCAAAAATAGCTGAAAGGATTTTTAAAAACAGTTTTGGGAGAAAAGAGCATTTGACTACTGCAGCTTTTAGAGAGCTCATAACACCATAATCATGCAGTGCTAATAAGTCCTGCCAGGCTGGACTTTGATCTGAACACAGCAGCTTGGAAGTGCACAGAGCTGCTGCCTAATGAAAACTGCAAGCAGAAAGACTGAGAGAAAAAAAAACCCCTCCCCTTCCCCAATTGGGAAACAAACAGCTTACACTGCTTTCTCTTTCAGTTTATGCCAACAGTTCTGCTGTACGATAGTTATTAATCAGTATTACGTGTGGCCAGTAACAGTAAAGGTTTTCAGAATTACTTGAGCAAAATTATCACTTTGGGCTTCCCCTGCAGCCTCTTGGATGGCAACGGGAGCAGCAGCAAGTCCTTAAAATGTCACTTTGACAGAAAATTCACACAGGGTGAAGTAACATACTAAGCGATTATTTTTCCCCTTTTCATTTACAATAATCGCAGTCTGTTTAGCCTTAGTGTTGCAAAATGATTTGTTCCAGGATTTTGCATCTGCTTTCATGAGAACTTTGGGATGATTAATTTTCACTAGTCATTGCCAAAAAGAAATTAAAAAAAAAAAAACAAAACCCTACCAAAAAAACACTGAGGCATAGTAAGTGCAGGGACAAGGCAGCCCTGAATGTTTAACTGTCAGCTGTCCCAACAGCCCAACCCCGAGCAGGGATCTGAACCGTGTCGTATGTGAATGGGAAATAGCAAGCTTTAGACTCTAAAACATTCCTTCATCTGGCTTCTTTCAGAGTGAGATACCTGCAAATGCCTCCAAACTGCTCAGTTTCCTGAGACATGCCTGGAAAGGAATAAACACAAACTGAGGCAAAAATGTGTTGGCTGAAATGATAGTTGCTGCCTTTATTTTCTCACCCTCCCAGATGGCAGAGCTCCTTACGAACATTTTGCAGAGCCATCGCAACCACTTCCTCCTGTTCCTGGACCTTGCATGAGAGTTATCCGCCCAGCCCAGCAAGTCATCCCAAAGTACTCAAACCTTCGTGCCCCCAAAGGCGCTGGAGATCGACTACCCCAGAGGACGTGCTCCTCCCCTGGTGCTCCTCGGTTCCCGTAAGTATGCCTGGGGGGGTGGGGGTTGTGGGAAGTAGAAGTTCCTCTGATCTGATTTTGTGGGCTTTCAACCAGTAATTCTGAATCCTTGTACTTGTGAGCGTGCCCAGGCTGCAGAAGTACATGTGAGATGCTGGGTTGTTTTCTTTATTTGCTGTTTTACACCCAATGAGGTCCTGACCCTCTCCTAAAGGACTTCAAAGCCTGATACCTGATACGTTGTTAAGAGCACACCCTGAGATGCACGAGTTAAGGAAGATAAATGCTTGAAGGCTGAAGGAATAAGGGGTTGAAAAATATCTCAATTGAAACCTTAGAGCTATCCTGCTCACGGGCAAAGGTCGATTTGGTGGCTTGCTGGGGTCTTCAGCTTTACACTGTACCAGCCTGGGACAACTCAATCACTGGCTTCCAGTGATTTCCTTCTTACCTCTTCTGTGGTACAGAGAAAAAGGGAGAAAATCCCATCAGCTGCTGGTATATCTCTGCACTGCAGTTTGCAGCCTTTTCTGTAATTTTTCGTAGCGGAATGTCTGGCACTTTTCATCCAGGGCTTTTTGACTGATTTTCAAATTCTAATTTACCAGGCCTTATATTCTTATAACTATCTCATTAGCAGATGGGAAATCCTATTCATGCAAGGGGTTCCCTCAGACTCAGCTATCTAAAAACAAACTGAAGCTTCAGGTTTTGAGAATAGCTGAAATCAGACTGTTTTTATTCAAGTGCCACAATACTTTTAGAGTTGTTAAACTTACAGGCATCTGTGCTTGAAAATGTCCGCTTACGTGACATGGTCTTGGCAGGGAACTGTGAGAATGGGCAGGACAAAAGAGGGCAGACAGCTGAAATATTCTGCTCTGGCCTGTGAAAAGTTAAGTGCTGTAACAGAAAAGTGATAGCAAGATAAGGGAGTACCTGCAGCAGGGAGAATTGCACTGAAGAGTTTGTATGAAAATGTAAAAATATTGGGGGGTAGTGAGTATCCTCTGCAGTAGTAAAATCTAAAACCAGGCTCCCAATTTTTGGCACATTTGTTAGATAAGGTGGAGTTTTGGGAAGATCTGTAAATTAGCCACCGAGTAGTGTTTTTGTGGCCATTGATGAGGCATGTGTTCTTTTTATTAGTACTTTCTTCTGCAAAAAGAGATCTAGAATACTTGGGGTCTGTCCTGTGGCTGCGTGGCTGCTGCTTGCAGGCTGACTCCAGGAACAGCAGTTATATGTTGGTAATATTTGCCTATAGAGTATTTTGTAACAGAAAACATCTGCACCAAAATGAATAAACCAAATCTTAATGTGACAACAGAAAACATGCTGTGACCAGCCTGTCATCATTCATTTAAGGAAGGCTAAGAAAAAAAAAGAGGGTGGTCTTGATTGACTAAACATGGCTTTGTGGGGTAAAGCTTCTAGAGAAACCTAAAATTCATCCAACAGATTCAACCCAGCAGATTGCAAGCACACCTCATGTAAAAATCTCTATAGATTCACCTTCCCATTGACTTAAAATCTGAAGCCAAAGTGTAGTAGGACAAGAACTGCTAAGCTTCCTAAAATCATCCCTTCCTGTCAGTTTACTACAACGGAGAAGACATTAGGCAAAGTTATTGCAGGTCTGGAATGCCAGTCCCTGACAAGAGAAACCCTCATTTGGGTCTGCCATTGCTGGTCAAGAAATTACCTTTGTTCCCTTTGGCAAAACATTGGGTTTGTCCAAGACTGGAGGCCTTCCAGAGCTGGAGCTGGAGCGCCCTTGTAGACCCATTTTCCCAATTTCCACCTTTCTCTGAGCCTCTTGTGCTGCGCAGGACATCATGAGAGCATCTGAGATGCCATGAAGTGTTCTTTACCTTTAGATAATGGGAAGAGGTTACCCAAGGGCCACCCTGCTCCAGTACAAGCATAACAACATCCACGACATGCCATTATTTCTCACTCAGAAACAGCCTTTGCCTCTGCTAATTGCAAGCTGAACATGTTTCAGCTATGATGTGACTTACTTCCTGTGATTAATGTTGTTTCTCTGATAAACTGCTTTTTGTGGTAGCCTGTCACCAAGGTATCCGTTCCAAAGACACTGTAATAACTAAGCAGATGTGCTGAGCCAAGCATTTCTGCAAGAACTTTTCACAGCTAATATGCAGATAAAGTTCTTAGTGTGCTATTAAAAGGAAAAAAATTCTGAATTTTGCCTGAAAATAAGTATTTTCTAAATCCTCTTTTGCTTTTCTTTGTAGAAACCAGCTATACAACCAGCTACCTAATGGTCAGCTGCCCCCCAAGGCATGTGGCCTAGATGAAGCATATGGTTGTCCTTCTGACAATTTTCCATCTCCAGCTGCTGTCCCGAGACCTCTCAGCAACCCTGCAGCCAAGGGAACTCTGAGAACCAGCAATCTGCCAGAGGAGTTGCGTAAGTGGTTAGGAAATTTGTTCTATGCAAGATTTTACAGCACAGCCTAACAGCTTTAGGTGGGAGAGCTCCAGAGTGGTGAAGGGGGAGGAGAAGGCAGGGGGAAATTACACAAGACACAAAGACAACAAGAAAAGAAAGTACTGAGTGTCACCACTTCTGTTGGGTGTGAGTGTCTGTGTTGGGTGGGATGGAATTGTCCCCTTGAATCCTGAAAACATAATTGTCATTAATTGCTTGTTATTTTGTTTACAAAAAGTAAATACTGTTTAGATTGTTTTCATGACTCCTTGCTAAACAGGAAGTCCCTTTGAGGCAGGAGGGGCTGGAGCTTACAGTAAAAGACTAATAACAAACAAAGCCTGAGGGATAAAGCGTTTCTCCCTGTCCCAAACCAGACAAATATGTTTAGCCTTGACCTCAGTTTCTCCCTGAACTGGTGAGTTTGGAGAGGACTCTGGAACATGCTGAGGGCAGCACAGGCTCTGCCTGACATGCCTCTATTGGCACCACAGATGCATTCAACCTCCAACTCTTAGGGGAAAGTCAGGTTTCAGAAAAATAGTTTCTTTCTGAATGCCAAGCTGACTAGTAGGTGACATGTACTATTGCTAAGAACCCTCCACAGCTCTCTTGAGGTTTGGATTTTTCCTTTATTCTTCATTCTGCGTATCACCTTCCAAATCCAGAGAGTCACATCTCTCTGGCCTGTAGGAGTGAGGTATGATACCAGATGCCACTCTTGGATAGACCTTACTTTATCAGTTAGCGTGTCCTAGATGGAGGAATAACTGGGTAAAATAGGGTCATCTCTGGTACATGCACAGCTGGATTAGATCAGCTAGCTGGTTTACCCTGATGCAGATCCATGAAAAGCCCTCCCACAAGGGTAAGGACATTGCTGTCACCAGCCATGCATCCTGCCTGCACAGGGGTTTAATGCTGCTCCAAGGAGAGGCAGTATGACATGCATAAGGGCCCCTCCAGCTCTCTGTCTTATCAGTGGGTCTGGGGAAAGCTGTGCCAGCTGCAGCCAGTGCAGGTAACACGAGATGTGGGTGAGAGCCCAGGCTCAGGTGTGCCCAAGCACTGAGAAAAAGCAGCTCTGGCCACAGGGCAGGGGGAGCAGCAGAGGGATTTATTTATCCTCTGCAGCTTGCCAGTAAGGCAGGAGGAGCTTAAATCTAGAGCAGGGTTTTGTACAGGGCGTTGGTTTCAACACTGGGCCACTGCACTATCCCACATCCATTTCATAAGCAACTCAAAGAGACCTAAATGGGCAGAACGTGCAGCGTGGTGGAAAAGGAGGGCTGTGACAGTCTCACTCTCTGAATGGTGCATTTAAAGGAGGGCTGTGACAGTCTCATCCTCTGAATGGTGTATTTAAGTGTGTTACATATTCATACAGACTCTCTCTCCCAGGCAAGGTCTTTATAACCTACTCAGTGGATACAGCAGTGGAGGTTATGAAATTTGTGAACTTCCTGTCTGTAAACGGATTTCAAACTGCTGTAAGTATTCCTTCTGGAGAGAATGACTTTCAACCAGGGAAGAGGCTTTTTTTAAAAAAAGCAGAGGCAATACACTGTCCATTTAAATGTTTTTCTGGTTATCATCACATTTTGTAGGCTAAAGAAGATACAAATAGAATGAACTTGCCTTGGTTTTGCAAGCTGTAATTTAAATGATCCGCCTGTTTGTTTATTCTTCTTTTAACTGAATTTTGTGCTTTGGAATATATTTTAATAATGACCCTGGAAAATTTCACTTAGTGACACCAGATGGGCAATAGTATGAGGTTCTGTGAGCTATTCCATTAATATTGTCTCATATTTGATATGTAATATCAGTATTGTAAAAGGTGAATTTTATGTTCATCCCACCCTACCTTTTTTTCCTCCAATGCTATTACAATATTGATTTTTCAGATGAAACTTTCTGCTAAAAAAAGATCTAAAAGTAGATTCTAAAATTCACACAGCTTAATGAAACAGCCCATCTCATGGTTTCGTTTGCTTTGTTATCCCTTTAAAAGTGATTTTGCTTTGTTATACTTTTAAAAGGGATTCTAAAAATCATTGGACTGAAAAGGTCTGTGTCGTGCTGTCTAATCCCATAAGCCATTCAGATTTTTCTGAATTTCTCTTGAGTTTGCTTCATCTTAGAGGCCCACAGAGGCTCTAGGATTCAGTGTTCATTGAAATCTTGATTCATATTTTCTTATTTCAAGAGCATATGCTATCTGACCCCTCAACCTTCACTCTTTGGCTCCAATTCAGGAAAGCATTTAACCAAGTGGCTATCATTAAACTGAATGAGACTCAGTGGGGAGCTTTGCACATGCTTATTTACATTCATGAATCAAAGATTTTTTTTTACAGAGACTGCGATTATATCTCCAGCAGTTCTGTACTATGACCAATTCATAAGAAGGCTTTTGGGCACCATAGCTTTACAGAGTAGAAGGCTCATTAATAGCACCTTTGCTGGACAGGTGACTCTTGGAGCCTGTTGCAGAATAATAAATACAGCAAAATGGCCCCAAAGCAGGGAAACAAGTGGGCTCTCTGCATTCAGAAAGGGAAAAAGAAAGACTTGAGAGCAGATCATGACTCTTATCTTGAAAACTTGGAGAAGTTAATACTTACTCCATTGGTCACAGTCACTGATTCTGGTTTCTTGGTTTACTGGGTGTGCAAAGAAACAAGCATTGTTGGTCATATTCAGTCCTATGAAGTCCTCCACTGCTCTGCTGTCAGTGAAGTCTGGGTGACTGCATCCAGTTATCAGTGACCTGGTTGACTTCCCACCACACACCCTGAATATTTAGTTCAATATGAAGCTAAAGCTTCACACTCAGTATACCCTTGCAGTCAGAAAATAGGAGGTATTTGCAGCTATACAGATGGAGAAGGTGGGCAGCACCTTTTTCTGTCCAGTAAAACATGCCTGGGAGTTGGGGGCTGGCAGGGCAGCCAAAGAGCCAGCTGAGTGGGAGCCCAGGAGTGTGCCTGCAGCAGCCCCTCTCTGCCTGCCTGCTGCCTGTCCAGCTTGGCTCCAGACTGCATGAAAAAGGCAGAAGTGCATGTACACATTTCTTTCCTAGGGGAATTGGGCATGCTTGTCATAAACAAAGAAAGGAGTAGGTGCTCTATCAGTGTCATAAAACAGGGAGGAAAGGTGAAGGGATGCTCACCACGGACTTCCATTCTCTTGCAGATTGATATCTTTGAGGACACGGTACGAGGTATTGACATCATTAAGTGGATGGAGCGCTACCTAGGTGATGTATGTAAGGGCAATTTAACCTTGTTTATAGCAGAGGTGACCTGAGGAAAATGGTTGAATTATTCTAATACACAGCAGGGACAGAATGAAAATGCGAGACCCTACTGCTGTCTTCCCTGCCCCTGTAGAAATGACAGAGGCATTGCAGAGAGAGTGTAGGCAAATCTCACTCCCATCTATATCTGATGGTCCTAGAGCTCTTTCTTTGAGAAATGAAGTGCTAATCCTGGCATTCTTGCCAAATTCTAATGCTGCCTATTACATCCAACCTGAAGCTGCCATTGGAAAAGTTGTTCCTCCATCCCCTTTTAAAATAGTGGGGTTTAGCTCTGCTTGGTTACAATGATATATGTATTTCATCTCAGGCTGCATAGTCATAGCTAATGTTCATCCTTCTCACCTGTAGCTTTTACACTGATATTTAAAACGCTGAAGCGTTTTTCTGGATAAACCACCCTACATTTAAACTGGAAATTGGTATTCTCTTGGTTGATATATAGATTTGCTCTCGTCACTCTGTATCTATCTAAGCCATAAAACAGAGATTTATCTTGCTGCCAGTGCTGTCCGCTGCAGCAACAACTTCCTCTGAAGTTCCCCTGAGCACTGAGTGCACATCTCCTTTAGGATCAAGCCAAGTAGTCGGACTATACCAGCACAGCTGGGTGCAAACTGGCAATTCTGTCACTGGACAGGAGCCATCATGGGCTGGCTTCCTTGGATTCTTGCCTTGCTGAGTGGCCACTGGGTCTCTGACTCACTCTGGCCCAATCTCCATGGTTCAGGAACAGGATGACAGAAGTGGTGGACTCTTTTCCACCTGAGCAAGGAAGCTCAACCATCTGTGCCAGCCCTACACAGGTTTCCTGCAGGTGTCCATGCAGGCATGATACAACTGCATGCAGAGCCAGTGTGGAACCTCTGCCATGGAAGTGCAGTCATGCCTACTGGGGCTTCCATCAGGACAAATTAGGCTTGGGCTCACTGTGTGTAATATGGGTAATGAAACCAGAAGACAGGGTGACTTTGCTTTTGCCAAAAACATCATTATCACTTAAAATCCAAGCTGGCAGATCTCCTCTGGGACTTGTGTACAATCAGTAGGAGAAACCAGTATGAGTAGAGAACAATCTCCTGCCTCCACCTGAGGATCTTTTACTTACTACCCACCCCAGAAAAGTTTGGTTTCCCTCACTGACTGTAGAGGCAGTTTCTAACTTCAAAACCCTTACATGTGTGTGGAGGAAGGGACTGCTTGGACACAAGCAGAGGAAAGTGTGCAATTGGGCATGTCCCTTGCAAACCCTCAACATCTGTAAATGCTTACACACATGTCAAGCACAAGCAAAAGTAATTCTGGAGTATGTTGAGTCAGTGTAAGGGATAATGGCTCCTTACCATATTTGACCCTGTGGTGGGGCAGATTCTCTTTCTACAGCACAGAAGGAAAGAGTTAATTACATGCCAGACTGTAAGACTTGGAAGCCTTACACAGCCTGATGTGCTGGGGATGAAAGGCAGGCCCCAGGTAAACACAAGTAGGAAGCTTTCATCTGCTGCATTTTAACTGGCCTGCCATTAAGGAGGAGAGACGGTTCCCAGCTATAAAGGAAACCTGAAGTTAGTGTGGGGCTGGGATTAAACAGGTCAGAGGCAGGATCCAGGCTGTCCTAGCAATGTGGAGGAGCATTGCCTTCAGCCCATCATGGCAGAGCTGCCAGATACCCCTAAACCTGCCCATACCATCCACAACAGCCCCCCACTCTGCACAGCCACTTCTCTGCACACTTTACCTGCAAGATCAGCAAGAAAAGGTGTCATTTCTGCTACTGAGAGCCCTAAAAGTAGCTTCCACAGACCACTGTCTTTAGTAGCTTTTTGTATAAAAAGTCATAGATGACTAAATAGATGCACTTCTACATAAGCTGTTGGAAAACATTTGGGTCTGAATTTGAAGACAAAAGTTTTCTGTGTATGCACATAGACACTCTACACTGATAAAACTAGCTTTTTATGACAGGGATTCCAAGTGTCAACTGGTAGCTGCTAATACATCTCTTGACATTTAGGTTTTCTATATTGAGATGTTGAGAAATAATGAGGAGAACGAGTGTATGAGTTCTCCTGTATTTCCTGCCAGAATGAATGAGATCCTCTTGTGTTTGCCAGGAACACAAAGATCACTTAAAACACAAACTGGCAGATTTCTGATTTGCCTCTACCAAACATGCTGCGTTTCTCAATTTCATAAAAGTGCTTTTCTCCCTAACAGAAGACAGTGATGATAATCATAGCAATCAGTCCAAAATACAAACAGGATGTGGAAGGGGCTGAATCCCAGCTGGACAGGGATGAACACGGCTTACATACTAAATACATCCACAGGATGGTAAGCAAGGACATGAATTTGCTGTTTTACAAAGACTGTCTCTTCTTCTCAAAAGACAAATCTGTCTCCAAATGGCAGGTTCTTTGCTTTGTTTTCCCTAATCCCCATAGTTAAACACCCCTCTTTGGAATTCATTAATCCTTCCTCTCATCAGCTCAGTATGCTCATTAACATTTGCTAAGAGGTTCAAGGAAGAAAAATCCTATTAAACATGCTCATCTTATTTCTTCATATTCTTTATTGTTCAGTGTTTTTCCCCTCCTTCACCTTCTTGAGCCCGTGTATAGCCCTGAGCACAATCTTATCTAACAGTGCCTGACCTTCCTCCCTTTAAACCAGCCCCTGTTGCTTCAGCCATCCTGGAACTGAGGTCTTTTCTTAGGCAGTGGTAAAGCTGACTGAAGGATGGAATTGCAAAACAAAGGCCAGAGATGGAGTGTGGGGCTCCTGGGGAGTGCACAGTGCCAGAGGACCAGACTCCCATCTCCACAGCCTGTCACAGGATGGACATTTAGCTCAGAAGAGCCCATAGAGCCATGAAGCTGATCCTTTTTCCCTTGGTTTGTAGTTAGCTGCTTTTCTCACCTTGTAACCCATCTGATCCCCCAGTTTGAATCTGCAGTCAGGTTTCTCAGAAGCTGTCAGCAGCAGATAAGCTCTCAGCAGATCTTTGCTGTCCTACCACCCCTGGAATGCCTGTGTCCAGGGCCATGGGGAAGAACAGGCTGGACCCTAGCTCAGATGCAGACCTGCCTCTGGCTGAAATCTTTCACCCGTTTGTAGGCCAAACAGGGGTGTTAGTCAACTCAGGCTTCACCAGTTCAAGATGGATTTCATGGGATTGCACCTGCAGCTAAACCCACAATTATTTCACACCATGAAACTAAATGCTTAAGAAATGTTGACAGATCTTTCCTGTATCCTTTCTGTAGCACTGAAGAATTAGATTAAGTGGCCAAACCAAACAACATAGAGTCCACCAGTAATAGATGATATCATTTAACAGAAGAGCAGTTTAAGTAAGCAAGGAATGTTTTTATACATAGGGTTCAGATGCATGCAGAGAAAAATTGTCATGTCATTATAATAAAACTGGCATTTTGTTCTATTCCAGATGCAGATTGAGTTTATACAGCAAGGAAGTATGAACTTCAGATTCATCCCTGTGCTTTTTCCAAATGCCAAAAAGGTAACACACATGCATGCTTATATACTTGCCGCATGATTAACTGCATATTGTTTTGATCACAGTGCAGCAGATGGAATCTTAAAACCCAAACACTCAATTTCTTGGTTCTTAATAGCCGGCAAGTAATATTCCAAAGCTTATAGGTTTATGTATTCCAAAGTTTATAGGTTTATGTACATGCAAATAAAAAACATTTCATCCACAATATAAATCAGCGTATAAATGTATTTCTGATGATGAATGTACAACTAAAACTCAAATTGCCTTGAGCACTGAAAGAATTTAAATGGAGAGAGGCAATCTATCCAGGAAGCATGCTTTTTATATTAACCCTTTTATAATTTTGTCCAAATGCAATGCTGATGAGTGAGATGGGCAGGATTTATGATGATGTAGAGAGAGGGTCTGGAAGAGGGTGTGTTGAGAATATAAAAATAAAGAGTATAATAAATACTAAAGTATTAGGCTGTTGCTTGAACTTCAACAGGCCCGTCAAAGGCAAACTACGATTTTTTAGGATTTGCAATTTCATCTGCCCTCCTTACTTGTTTTGAAGATTCATTTGAGAATAAGAAATAAGTAATGCAACAGATTCCCACCTCTTCTACCTCACTGAGAGAATCCCTTGGATTTTTCAAAGACAAAAATATTAAAAGGCTTCACTTATAGCTTCCTCAATCTCCTGCATTATATTCATGTTCACTTTGCATAACTAAATGCTTTGTGGGCTGTTGGGTAGCTACCATGTTGCCCCTAGGTACAGCTGCATTTTAAAAAAGTATGGAAAAATTATTTATATTTCTTTGGGTGCCCAAATTTTGGAACATGAGTCAAAATTTAAACAATGTTATCAATGGTTACAGGGCTGTGCAGTCCACCACACTTGTGGATTTTAGTATAATGAAGTTCTTTATTTAAGCACCAGTTTAAGATCAGAAATTTGAAAATATGTCCCTGAGTTTGTAAAATATGTGAGTCCTGTGGGTTGAACGGTACCTCTGGTATTTCATGTCATTCAGATTCCTTCCTGAATGAACTCAGTCTGCTACTTACCTTAACTAAGTACCTGGAAGACAGCAATGGTGGGAATTGGGCAGGCCAAACAGGGAAGCAAGTCAGCATTTTCAGTCATTCTTTGATGGGGGAAAGGGCTGCTAACCTTGGGGCTACTTGAGTCCCCACCATGTGAACAGACCACACAGTCTAGAGCCACTTGGCACCTTAAGGGTTGCAGAGAGAAGTGTCCCAGGAGGCACTATAGCTGCCTTGGGGCTCTGAGACAGAACAATAAGTTATGTTAATTTGGGCTCAATTTTATTTATCAGAATACTGTTTAGTATATAGCAGCAGTTCTCTCGGTGGTCTGTAAAGAATTTCCAGGATTGTTTTATCCAGCTGCCACTCTCAAAGCATCAGGCTCCAGGTGTCCTTCCTGCCCATCCTCTGTAGTCCACATAACCCTTCAGTTTTTCAAGAGGTGCCTTTCTCATTAAATTATGCAAATCAGCATTTTCTACTGCTGTTAAGCTTTAGTCTCTTTCTCCACATAATCCTTTGGTACATCACCTACCTTCATCTAGCTACTTAATGATAATGTAACTGAGGACATCATGGGTGGAAGGAGAGCACCAGAGCCTGAACAAGTTGCAGCAATGAAGTCTGGAGGCAGTCAGAAGAAGTGAGGTACCTGAAAAACTGCCAAGTGTGTGTACAACTGGATGATGTTCGTGGCAAATTACTTCAATTTTGTCTTTTTTATTCTGTCCTTTATACGTTCAAGTATTAGCATAGCTGGCAGTGGAAAAGAGCAGAAAATGAAGATTTGGAGGTTTCATCAGGGGATGGGGCTATTAGATGAGTTAATCTCATACACAGCACATCATAAAGCACTGCTGGTATGTGAAAATTAGTCGACCTCCAACAGGAAGAGATCTATGTGATCCAAGGAGTGTTCATTAGGAAACTGAATAATGAGGTGAGGAATGCACAATATACAGTTAAGGTGGAACTGGCATTTCCAGCTTCCAGTCATGCACTGTTAAAGGAAACATGGGTCTTGCTGGTTCAAGGTTAGCATCACAACAATCCACAGAAATGTGTCCTCCTCATCTGGCCATCTGATGACCAAAGTGTTAAGCCAAGAATGCCCCATGCTAGAGACTCCCTCTGGAAGTAGCCAAGGGGTGAGATGAACAGGGCTGGTGCCAGGGAAGGCAGGAGATAACAAACCATGCTCTGCTGTCACAGCCCTGAGCAATCCTGTCCTCTGCACTAATACACTCTGCCCCCTTCCTACCAGTTTGAACTGCAGAGTTATCGAATACTCTCCCTATGGCATAGAGGGAATTTCCTCTCAGCTCACAGATACACAGCCAAATTTTAAAAATGTAAAGGACAGTAACCATTTTCCTATTACTCCCACCTGCAATGACAGATGCTGTTGCAAGGCAAGGAAAAGCCCCTTTCTCACTCTGGATAAAAATAGCAGTTATAGCTGCCCTTTACCCCTACACACCTCCCTCAAATTAAAACTATTGCCAGAGCTGATTCATGTGCAGGTGCTTTTTGCACTGACTTCATTATGGCATTAATGGTATTAAATGATTAAGGGTGTTATGAAACTGCACGAGCAGTTTTGGAAGCAAGGCACAGGGCTTGTCTCTGGATGTATAGTGCCTCTCTCATTATATCCCCACTTGTGGATTTCTTACTTACTACAGATTTCTCACACTAATTTCCATCTCAATTAATGATTTACCCATGTGGATCTCTATAAAATGCATTTCTGAAGTCCAGAATGACTATACCTACTGTATTTCCTTTGTCCAAAAAATTTAGCTTCTTATCGAAGGCAGAGAAAGGTTCATTTGGTAAAGTCCCGCTGTATTTAATTGCAATTCCTTCTATAGCTCTTAACAAGATTTAGTAAAGAAACAAGTTCCATGTAACAGTGGCATGCATGTGCATGCAAACATAGTCATCTTTCTCCCAGTAACATTTGAGTCTCTTGGCCAATTCCAAAGAGCTTTGTCAAACGAGTAAAATTCACAGATTAAAATCCATTCCTATGCCAAAATAAAAAAGACTAGCAGGTGAGGGCAAGAAGCCTTATTTTTGCTACTACCAAAGGGAATGCTGTGGGATCTTACCCTTGTGCAGTGAGATGTCCATCTGGAAGAATAACCCTTAGGGAGACCACTGACCAAAGCCTATCCTTTCTCAGCCACTGGAGAAAGAGGAAGGTCAGGCTTGATAGATACTTCTGCCAGTCACAAAGGTGCTTGTTCAGAAGCCTAGATGAGCTCATACTAATGGGTCTGTAGGTGCCTCTGTGACTTACCTCTTCCTTCCTATACATAAATCCTGTAGCTCTAACAGTGGTTGCATAAATTAACACAAACTGCTCTCTGAGCAGGGAAAGCGATGCAGCCTTGTTCCTACAGCTGTACAGGCCAAGGAAAGACAGCCAATTTGAGAAGCATGATCATGGGAATGAAAGGTTTGGACTGCAGCTAGGCTGTTTGCTGGCAGCAGGACATGTGCAGCCCATGCCAGGGCATCCCCTGGCGAGGTGCCAGGGATGTGCACGCCAGCAGCTTTTTGCTCTGTCCTCTTGGAGCTAGCTCCACTAGCTTGACAGGAACTGTGCTGCTTCTAACAGGGGCTGTCTTGGGAAAACACTGCTAAATAAGAGGTCCAGGGACCAAGTGCTGGATGTCCTGGCTCCTCATGTTGCTTACCTGCTGTCTTATTTGGGCTACATTTTGGTGTCTCCAATTCCAAAACAAATCTCTGTCTCATGGTGACCATGAACTGATTTTGGTCAAGGATCTGTCCCTCTGTTAATTAGTACTATTATAATAGCCCTTCACCCTACACATCAAGGCTATCCATGAGGAAACCTCTCAAGGCTGTGGGAACATGAGAACATGAGTTCTGAGCAGGCTTGTCTCCCTCAGCTGGCTGTCACTCTCCAATGCATGGTGGTCCAAGCTTCATTATGTGTTAATGGACATTAGCCAGCACTTATGAAGGACGGCGTCTTTTCCAGGATGCAGGGATTGGTGGAGGTTTAACCCTGCTAATCTGGAGATGCATTAGTCTCTCCTCAAGCTCAGCATTGGCTTCAGCCTTCTGCTCAGTTGGTCAGAGCACAGCATGCTTAGCAAAGAAGGGTGCAAGGGGAGGGGGAGAGGGCTACCAGCATATGAAATGTTCCTGTGGGGTCCCAGTCTTTCCCTATTGATCATCATCCCAATGTTGAATGTGCTGTATGGATCCTTTAGCAGCTACTAAGGTGGCCTTTCCCTCTTAGGGGTGCTGAAATCCTTCTCTTCTCTTCTCTTCTCTTCTCTTCTCTTCTCTTCTCTTCTCTTCTCTTCTCTTCTCTTCTCTTCTCTTCTCTTCTCATGTTTATTTTCACAAGCTTTTCGATGCCTGTCATTGACATCAGACTTCCTTTGAAATGTGGTGAAATTAGCCAAAGTGATGGCAGAAGATAAAGAGAGACAGGCAAGCTGTGAGATCACACAGAGTTCATTTATTTAGGAACCCAAATACAATTCTGAAGCCAAGTTAACATTTCTTGTTGTTACAGGAAGTGCCTAGAACAGACAAAATGAAATCTTCCTTGGCAGGGTCTGACAGAATCTGAAAGGTTCTGGTAGAGATTCAGAAGGATTTATGGGATTTAGCTTTTATTCTCCTTGTTTTTTTCAGGAACACGTGCCTACCTGGCTGCAGAACACTCACATTTACAACTGGCCAAAGAATAAGAAGAACATCCTTTTGCGGTTACTGCGGGAGGAGGAATACGTTGCTCCTCCAATAGGACCTTTACCAACACTCCAGGTTGTGCCGCTATGAACATGATAACTTAAAGCACATGATGAGTGGTTGTTAAAGGGTTGTTCCTGGCAGGGAGCCAACACTCTTCCAGATGGCTCTTTCTGATGACAGAAGACACTTTTTCTGCTAAAGGAATTGGTTGTCTTGGGTTACTCAGGCTCAGCTTGTTCTCTACCATGTTAAACATCTATTTCCAAAGCTGATGGGGCAGAACTCTCTTCTCTAGATTTTTAAATAAGCTACAAATGGAAAGAATGCCCACTTTTATTTTAACATCTGGTTTTAACATATTCCTTTTATTAGTCATTATAGCAAACAAATACCAGAAATAAAGTTGCAATAAGTGTAAAATAAAAATTACATTCTCCTTTTTGCTCAGGGTTTCTTTAAAGATATTCCTGCTTTGTATAGCATTATTGAACCATCAATTTGTAAATACACTATTAAATATATTTGCCTTTTGTAAGGCAATCTTGTATACTGTGTCCACTTCTATTATTGCTGGGGACAATGGAGAAATGGGTTGGGTAAGGCAGATTTTCCTTAGCCTGTCTTGCATAAAGAGACTTGCCTTCAATTAGAGGACTTTCAGATCTGAAATCTCTAGAGTTCCCTTTCCTTACAGCTTGGTCCCTCACACCTCCAGTGTGTTGCAGCAATAGTCCCCAGAAAGAGAGCTGAATGTGTGACTGTGTGAGTGTTGTCAGTGCCATGGAACACTGCAGTATTTTTTATGGCAGCCCTTTTGCTTCACTTCTGCTCTTCAGCCCTTATTTAAAACAGAGCATGTCAGAGGACAATTGGCATTTGGAAGGCCAGCGATTATTAAGAGAAAGAACATTGACTCCTACAACTTGCAGTATGGAACAATAAAATAATCAAAGGTGGAGAGTCACAGGGTGCTGGCCACCAGGATGGCTCAACAACATCACATCTGCTAAAATTTGCATGTTTTTTAACAGACCCCATAAGCACGACTTTGGTGAGGATTTTTTTTGGTTTTTAACAGCCTTAACCTTACTGAGATAACAGTGGACCCTATTGACTTAAAATTCTGCAGCCCTTATTCTTTAGAGCAGTCGTACCAAGATCCTCCTCGGCTTTAATATTTGTCATAGAATGACCCAAACACAGCTTTATAAGAAAGTACATGTGTTTGGTAGCCTGAAAAGAAAATTAGCCCAGAAGTTGATACTTCTCGTACAGTATCCAAATTATTTAATTTGCTTTTCATGGAGGTGGTGCCAGCATGGTGTGTTGATGCAGCACGTGCTTTGTGGTGCTCATGGAGAAAAAATATTAAAACTCAGATTTTCCTTTAGCAGACTTTTGCAAAAATAACTGCATCCATTTAAGAGAAAGGTGTATTCAGTGTTGTCAACTCCTATGATTTTGATTGTGGTATTTGCTGTGCTGCTTGCAACTCTGGTTTCAAAAGGGAAGCTCAACAACTGAAATAGGCTAATACCTGACATGCCAGCAGCTTCCTGAGAAGGCACAACAAAACTTTGTCAGGCACTGGTACTTCTTGGCACCTACTTATATGTGGGGAAGGGAGGTCTGTTTTTAAGGTGATAAATTTTCAACTAAAAAATAACTTTCTAGTATATGGTGACAGCCTAAAATCATGACAGAAATCTATCTTAAATGGTCAACAGAGTAAAGACAAAAGGGATGTGGGTGACATTTGGGGTCACCTGGAGTGCACTACAACATCGAGTTCAGCCTCTAGGTTGAGCAAATCTCCTGAAGTGCTGTGGCATTATCTGCCAACTCAGTATGGCTGCCTCTGTTACCTTAAGGTATCTGAAGTGTTTTAACACTGAAATAGTCTGTCTAACAGGGCTTCTGAGCCTCTTAGCCAATTTCTGCCACATTTAATAGGGAGAGCTCAAAGATACTAAGTGCCTGTTAGTTTCATGGAAAGGATTACCCAAGCAAAGAGCGAGACCCAAACCCACATGCTGAGGAGGGAGAGGTTCTGGTCTCTTCCCAGAGGTGGACAGCTGGCCACCCTGGCCCTGGCAGGGGGCTGGGAAGCCTGGGATGCACAGCCTGCACAAGTCTGGAGGAGAAAAGCATGCAGGGAATGAGGCTGTGTCAGTTTTGCTGCTTGCAAAGCAGCGTATTAGGGAGTGCAGTTAAGCATTCAAAATGATTAGTGAGGCTGGGTAGTAAATTCCTTTCATCATTTTGGCTGTCATCCGAAAATATGTGCTCTAGATTTACCACAGATTTGCTTGCTTTGGGCCAGGGAATTTCATTAAGTAACTCTCCTGCATCATGTGATGCACAAGGTTGCATTAAATGGTCCAGTGATTATTTCTATTCTTCTGTTTGAATGATCCTTTTCTGCAAAACAATACTAGCAGAGTGAGGAAGAAAAACTAAGCTTTGCTGTTTGGAAAGTATAAAGAGCCCAATCTATTTAACTGCTGGGGCCTTCTTCTTTTTTTCTTTTTTTTTTTTTTTTTTTAATCGAATAACAATTCCCAGGATTCATTGATCATTACATTAGTTAGAGCATCCTACAAGGACAGAAACCATGATGGGGAGAGTGTGAGTAATGAGCTAGCAGCCTAGTGAATCATTTCCCTTAAAGCTTTGTATTTGTAGAGAGACAGATGGTGGGAGCTGTGAACAGGGAGAGGCAGGAGAAAAGCCGGTTTTTGCAAACAGCAGAAGTATAGAGGATGGTGAGGAAAGGAAAAAAAATAATCAGCAGGTAAGGGAGAAGAAGAGGAAGAGGCTGAGAATACAACAGCTGTTTCAAAACGAATGCTTTAATGTTAAAATGGATTAGGGTTCAGGGAAAATACAGAAAGGAAATTGCAGAAAACAAGAGCTTTGTGGCTGAGAGAGGGAAAATTCAACAAGAGCAGCTCTAAATATATATTTGTAGATGAACTCTTGAGTCAGTTATTAACTCTATATGCAAATAATAGAGAAGTAGCTGAAAGTATGCAAGACTCCATCCTGCAGGCTGGCAGTGCTGCTGCCCAGCTGGAGCTGCCAAGCTGCAGGTACCCACAGAGGCAAAAGGATCACTTGGATGGCAACAGCACCAGGGGTTTGTCTCACAGCACCTGTACATTTGCAAGGGGTGTATGGGAGAGGAAATCCATTGTCCCTAACATGGAAAGTAAGCAAAGCAAGAGAGTTACATACTTAACACTGGGATGAGTGCAGCATTAAGATAGAAATAGAGGATTTAGAGACAGCCTGCTTTGAAGGCTTGCCAAAATTCAGACAACATTAATGCATGTAAAGATTCCTTTATGCAAGTCACCTGTGTGACAGAAATAGGGTTGCAAAATTTTATCCCACAGTTAAGTTAGATCAGCCTCTCCAGAGAGGGATGTGTAGAGTGATTTGAGTACAAACTTAATTTAATAAAGCCTTGTACACAGGACAAGAAATGCTGCCCTAAGAGCTCATTTGCTCCTGGTAGGGTCTTAACTGCCATCATTTGATATCATTTAAGAAAATAAAGCAGAAGACTTCCCTGCAGCCCCTCTGGGACAACCAGCAAGGCAGATAATGAAACTGACTTATTAAAACAGCTCCACCAAAGGGTGCCTTGCTGAGAGCTTTTCCTCATCTCCAGCCACTGACCAGGCTGCAGGTAGCAGAGACAGGGGCATCTCAGTAACAGCATCAGTCTGGGCAGTAAACTTGGGTGGTGTGGTCAGGAAGCTCTGCAACGAGGTAAGGAGCAGTTCCCACCATTTAGGATGCTTCTGGGTTGTCAGATGGTGCTGGTAAAGCTGACAGACACCCATGGTCTTAAAAGGGAAGGGGATGTGGGAGGGAAGAATTGGGAGCTCTGTGGCCCTGCAGTGCAAGAGGTCTACTGTGGTAATGAAGTAAAATATGTCTCAGAGAGTTCCCTCACCCTCAGCGTGCAGAACAGGTACACCTTATCTTCCAAAGCAAACATCTCTCTTGTTACACTTTGGCTTTAATTTAACAGGTTCCTCCATGCCCACATATGTAGCAGTCTGCTATTGTTTAACCTGTGTTTGGGAAACAGATCCTGCCTGGAAGGTCACAGCTTTCGTCAGCCTCCTGCTCCACCATCCTTTATCATGATGTTGCTGCAGGGAAGCACTGCCACAGCACCCAGTTCACAGTACTGATGGGCTGGCACTGCTCCTTCTCCCCAGAACCCCCAACACAGGTCTTCTGCAGAAGTTCCAGGCTGGCACACAGCACATCCGTATCATTACACATCTCCAGGGTGTCACTTCTCCTTGAGCTGTGCCAATGGATGCTCACACAGTCCCCTCAGCCAGCATGAACCACAATGGCACATGAACATCTCACAAAAACCACTTGCAAAACCCTCTCTGAGACATTAGACACACCTCTCCCACCTGCATATTACAACCAGTGCAGGAAGATAAATGCCTGTATTTATGTGATATTTGTATTACAAGTTATTGCTCACAGCAAGAGGTGTTCTCTGGGCGGCAGGAGAAGGACATCAGAGCAAGCAGAGGTTCCACAGCCATGACAGAGGGGCACTGGATGCTGCTGCCTACACAGGCAAAGCCAAACCAGGCCCTGAGGTGCCAGACCACAGAAGGCAGCAGAATAGCTGCCTGTCCAACCCACCTCCAAATTAGGCCAAGAATAAGATGGAATTGCTTAGTCCCACTCCAGCATTCATCGGCTCAGGGCCCAGCCTCAGCCTGATCATGGAACAGTGCACAGACCACCAGCTGTGTGTCCCTGTCTGTGGCCAAGATCACTTGTAAACAAACAAAAAAAACATCTAAAGCTAAGTTTCCCAGCCTGACCAGATCTGCCAGCTAGGCTACATTTCAAGGGCTCACTGATGTAGATGGAACCAAACAAATACAAACACGCATACTCCCCACATTGTGGCTCTGAGCACTGCATGCCACTGCACAGATCCATGCAAATTGCAAGAAATGTCACCAAAAGCAAAGGCAGGGTTTCTAAAAACATTTGCTCTTTATTGAAAAGTATCAGGCACTTCTCCAGTTTCCAGAGGGCAAGGGGCAAGCACCTGCTTGCCCACCTAACCCTCGGGTAAGTGGAGTTTCACAGCAGCCTCTGCAGACACCAAGTCCTTGGGGCTAATGGACAGATCCAGGGAATCTCAGGTGAAACTTGGATGAACCCAGTGGATGTAAATCTCTGCAGGACTGGCTGTTGTGGAAGGGGGACATGCCAAGAAGTAGGAAACTTCCCAGGACCTACTTTGACAGTTGGGCAGATGAAGCCCTCTGTCTGACTCATACCACTCTTCTAAGAATGGGAAAATGCACACTGTTGGAAAGCTCCAGAGGACCTCAAAAGCATGGGTTTTCTAGGGATGCAGAAGAAAGTACTGTAATGGCAGACACCGGACAAACAGCCTCTCCTCCCCCAACTACTAAAATAGTTAATAACTAAAACTGATTTTTTAAAAATCATGACTAGCACCACCTGCAGTGAGCTCATTCTGGCTGAATTTCATTCTTTAGATTTTCCACTTCTTTTCTAAGGAAGTATATTCTGTAAATACTATCTTGGAGGCCTTCTTCAAAGCTACCTTCCTTTACTTGGGCTGACAGCCCTTACAGCATGTCTGTTCTGTTTTTCATCAGCTACGCCCAGGGAAAATCTGGTAAATGTGATGCATTGTGACTGCCACATTCAGCACTGCAATGCTCTCGTGCCAGCCTCAGGATTTCCAGCAAGCAGCAGGTGCTGCAGTCCACTGTTAAAAATCCTGCAGTCTTCAAAGGAAGAAATTCAGTGAGAAAGACATCTAAACAGGTAACACTACTGGGGATTGAGTTGAACATCCCAGAAGCAGCGAGTGCATTAAAGCATCTTTCATCCCTAGGCTGGGAGAGGGAATTGAGCCCAGCTTGGCACTGACCAAGCCCAGTCCAGTCAGTATCTGGTAGCATCAGTTCTCAGTGGGCGCTGTGTGCATCTCACACATGTGCAAATGCACAGAGCCAGATGCTCCTTCCACAGTCTCCCTCCCAGAACTTCTTTCCAAACAGACTGTACAGAGACACTGAAATCCAGCCTCAGCACTGATAAGGCATTAGTGGTTCCCAAATGCCAAACCAACAGCATACAGAGCACCCCTTTTTATAGCTGACTAAAAATATCCCTACCAGCAATGGTTCCAGATGCTTAGTACTGGCTTTCCCACAAACAGGGCAGAGAATAATTTGTAAAACAGAAGTTTTATTCTTCACTTTATTACTGCACTGCTGCAGACAGCAGAACGTTACCCACTCACTCTTGTCCAGCCTCCTTAGCTAAGAAGCTGAGACAACAGCGAAGTGGCCATTTAGGTAAGGTTGTTGAAGACTTGCTGATTAAAGAACCACGTACATACAAAAACTATTGATTTTTATGGGTCCATTCTCCTCACAGCCTTGCAAGAGACAATTTTTTCCTTGAAGCACCAGCTGTGTAGAAGCTGAAACAGCAGAAAGCCAGTAGTAAGACTAGCCCAAAAGAGCTACGAAGGGGAGCTCTTAAAATAGGCACAATAGCACCTGAGAAGATAGACAGAGTATAATAAAGAAGTGAGAAAGAGGAAGAGAACTACACCGTATTAAACTGAATGCAGTAGCAAAACTAATCAGCTAGCAGAGACTCATCTCTTTTGGTATCTTTTTTTCTTTTTTTTTTAAAGAGGTAAAATAATTTAGCATTTACTGTTTTTAAAAAGGAGAGGAAAAAAAGAGAAAAACAGTCTTTTCCTCCAGGCTTTTGTATCCCATTTTAACTTAGTAGTTGGAAACTAACCTACTAAAGCAGCACAGTCCTTCCTGAGGACACAGCCATACTGATGACAATTTGATATATTGGTATATCAGCAATCAAGAGACAGACAGCTGCATCAAGACAAGACAGACAGGTACACAGGTACACATGTAAAACATAAGGAATGAAAACTGCACATCTCAGACCCTAACACTGATTGATGTAGTCAAGACTCCTTGCTTACTCCAGGCTGGAGTTAATTATTCCCAGGAGTAATTAACAGGTTGAATTTTAAGCTCTGGGCTGGATGGACTTGGCTTTGGAGAGACAGGTTTCACCACTCCCTCAAAGCAGTGCCCAGATGGTGGTGTGAATTTTGTGACTAGCTTTATTGGAGCTATACTAGGGAAAAAGCACCATCCTCATCAAACCAGGTTACTGTTTTTCTGTTGTCCATATTTTTCAGTTGTGCACACTTCCCTGGTTTTGATGTCTTACAGAGTAGCTTGTCTTGAAGAGCCCCAATGTCCCTGGCCCCAACACCAGTTTTTTTCAGTACAAAACATTGTTCATTCAGAGACCCACGTCAGGCTCAGCCTGTTCATCCCTACACAAAATCAACACTGGATCTGGTGTGACCCTGTACTGCCTTCACAAGACGTGGAATAAGAGGTGTAGTTCAGCAGTGCTATTGTATGGAGAGAGGGTGGTGCTTGGGGAAAACTATCCAGGGCATTTCTATATTAAGGATGGTCCAAACCTCCATCTGTGGTGATACCCAAACTGGTCTTTTGCAGAGAGCAAAAAGACAAGCCTTTATGAGACACTGCTTGTGAAACAGCACTGGTGAGAAAATCCGGTGAGTGCCAGGAAATCTGGTGTCACATTGCTTGTGGCAAAGTTCAGTAAAATGCATGCCTTCAAGGAGGCAGAGGGGTCCTTGACCTACCTGCTCCCTACAATCAGGACATTTCTTAGGTACATCACAGGGAAGGAATTTATCCTACCAGACATATGGGGTACAAGCACAGGTTGCAAACAGCATGTCTGCAAGCTCTGAGGCTGTCAGACAAGTCTCAGTGCCTCAGCCCCTTGTTGCACACAGGCGTTTAGCAAAGGCTTTGGAGGCACTTCGCATCAGCCCAGCTATCAGTTCTATCATGCTGTAGATGTGCAAGATGTAAAAGCTTGCTTTCAGTTCTGATTTCTCTTTTCTCACACACACTTCCATTAGGAAACCTCTAATCAAAATAAGCATTTTTCATAATTTTTTGTGTGTTGCCTGCATTTTACAATGTTAGAAGCAGCTATGTAGATACAGCTGCCTTGTGCCTAATGCTGAATACCAGAAGGCTGTTCTTACGAAGAGCTTACAGTCTGACTCTGTCTAGGATTTGAGTGGCTAACTAAAATCCTTTGCAAATTATCTGTCACTTCTTTGTAAGCCCTGCTTCCTTTCTTTACGTCTGAATTCGGACTGGGGATAATGAACTTCCTGTATCATAGACTGGGANNNCTGTATCATAGACTGGGATACAAGGAAACTCATTGTACACTCACCAAGGAAGAGTACATCAGTAAGTAGCTTATGAGGCAGCTCTGATGGGTCTTGTTAGAATTACTTATTCTCCAAGTTTCAGGGGTTTGATTAAGTGGATCATGTGATAAACACTTATAATGAACTTCTTCAAATGCTGCCAGGGAAAACCCAGCAGATAAAATGCAGAATCCCATGGCATTGCTCTCTGCATAACAAACTGATTACGAAGATGGAAAAATCATGCAATTCACTGGCTTCTTCACTCACTCAGGACAGCACAACAG
>VZTT01039825.1:0-17815 GCA_013400855.1 Buphagus erythrorhynchus | reverse complement strand
AGGAATAATTTCTGTCTTGGAAGGTTGAAGGAGTTGAGCCAAAACTCCAGGGGGAATGTATGAATGCTGCAAGAAAAAAAACAAAGCCAAGGAAGGATAGAAGAAAGTAGTTGACAGAAGAGTCTTTAAGTAGCCATAATTAACATTTTACAGTTTTGTGCCTTACAGGTTAGAGGTTCGAGCTTTCAAGATCTTCAAAGGCAGATTGTACAAGTTCCCCTCATTTAGAGAGGAGCCTTACAAAGCACATGGTGCAACAGTTCAAAGAAGCAAAACTCAATGCATGACTTGAGGCAAAGCCTTCTTCACACATCCAGGACAGTAACACCAGCGCTCAGCCTGGGCCAGTGCAAAGATATCTGAAAATCGCTCAGGGGTGAAAGACAACACAGTCAATAAAATCAGTGATTATGTACTTTAAAGCAAAAGCTGCAACTTGTTTCTTTGTATTACACAAGGAAACAGCATGAAATGAATGAAATAAATGAACCCCAGAGAAGGGTCGAAACAGATCAAATGTTGTAACTTCAACAGCATGTTCATTTCAGGATTCAACCTATCCTGTACCTCTGCATAATGGAGGGTCTGCAACACATTTTACCTTCAATGTGCTCTGCCACATTAAAAGATGTTCTGACCCAGCCCACAGTTCTTACAGTCTCAGAAGGGCAGTCTTTGCAAAACCTCCTGGGTGATTTTCCACAGACCACGTGAGGTATGGGGGCCCCTCAGTGCCCCAAGACACTGCCGAAGGCTCCCAACACTCCACACACCCCAGGGCCAATATATTCACATGGAAACTGCTCCCCTAAGAGATACAGGTCAAACCACAGTTTGGAGCTCACTCTAATTATCTAGGCAGATTTTGGTTTAATCCTCACAAGATTATACATTCACAGAGATTAAGGTTGTTAAAAGTACCACAGAGCAAACCATATAATCACTACATTGAAGAGACCATTAACTATTCTGTTTAGGGTAACAACTCCTTAAACTTTAAAGTCTCTGTAGTATTCCAAGAAATTTTCTGTTTCTATTTATGGTAAAAGCTAAGGAGCTGACATTTACTTCGGTGACAAGAACACATTTGTTACAGGAGTGGTTTGAAAGCTTCTTCTTTTCGTCACCATATTAACATATTTTCTTCACATTTTTCTTACATCTTACACCTTTTCAAGTCACACCAAAGCCAAGCACCACATGTAGAAAGAGATTTCACAGGCTGTTACCAGTTTAAGCCAAAACTACTTTATTAGGTTAAAAATGCACTACTCTTCCTTTGTAAAAATGATCACAAAGTTTACAAGAAGAGATAGGTATTAAAAATCTATTTCTATCTGAAAACAGATACAAAGTTTTTGCTAAATAGCAACCAATGTGTTTGTGTCACATCTATATCCCTAGCAGACCAAAAAGCACACGCATTTCAAAAGTACCCCAGAAACAAAGCACCTTACTTTTGGCACCCAGGGCTTACTAGAAACCACCTCAGTCATCACACGAGACCAAGACACAGCACACTTCTATCATTTCTGGTAATAAAGTCTCAGCATTTTCTATGCAAAATGCTGTATACACTGCGCAGTGCAATACAGGATCTGCCAACCTCACCTTCCAGCCAAATCCACACTTCATATATGCTGCACTTCATAGAGAAGGCATTTACAGAGATATATTGATTTTACAGATAATGTTCCAACTTTTCAACCCCTCATACACACTTTGATAATAGTCTAAAACTTCACAAGGCTGAAGCTGAAAGCCTACAGGTTCTTTTTATGCAAAAGTCTGAACATTACTATAAATTCTTAATTTTCCAAGCTTGCTTTTTGCTCCTACAAGTCTATGTTCTTCCAGCTGAGTTACAACGTGCTTTGTGGAGAGCTTTTGTCATCCAAGTACAATACAATGATTCGCCTTCCTATTGTTTTGATGTGTTTCCACTACAGCAGCAGCAATAATTCCAAGTTGCTTTTAAAAACATTTTTTAAATATATATTTTACAGAGCAAGTGGTATCTGCACAATACTTCACAGCAAAAGTTTTATATAAGGAGAACTACTACAACTTCTAAGTGTTGCTCCTCTTTGAGAAAGTCAAGCCATTATTCAGTGTGTCACTTAATCCATTTAACTTTGTTACAGTAATGATATGCATTTCTATATGCATTTCTAAAAAAACAACTTGCCAGCTTACAAATTCTAAACAGACTTTAACTTAAAGTATTAAGAGTAACAGTTTCATCACTTTTTCTACAATTTTATAGTTTTCTGAGGAATTTTTTTTGGTTTCAAGATTCTTTTAAGAACTAAGCATTATTTCACGTCCAGAGAGATACCTTACAACTTGCAAAGGCATGACCTTAATAAGAAATAATAACTTCAATGATTCAAACAAATGGAATGGATAAGGAATATAAGAAATTGATTTGAAAACACTCCAATACAATGTGAGAAGGTAAAGTACATGCAGTAATTTTTGAAAGTTGGGAAAAGACAAAGCACTGACCTGTCACTATATAGAGCTTTAAAGTGATGCTGCTTGCAAAAAAATAGAGTTGGTGACATTTAATTTGTGGAGATTTGAAGAAGCACAGGAGCATTCATAAGTCCATTTCTNTTTTGCATCTGCTTTGCTGCTTCACCTTTCCTCTCCTCTGATTTTTAGGTCAAAGCCAACCCTTCCAAACAGTGCTAGAAATTAATTTATGCAGTTGGCTTTCAGCTTACTCTGTACAAACACTATCTTAATCTCTAGAAAGCTGCAGGTTTTGATCTATTTACCAAAAAAAAATATGCAAAGGAAACAGTTAATGTTGCTGTTGCTACCTTGCTTCCAACCTTTCTCCTTCAACGGAATTAGAAAACTTACAAATATGCAAAACTGAAGAAAATTAAATATTAATTTCATTTTTTACAGAAACTTCGATGTATTGCCTTTTCTAGCTAATTCCAAATTAGTCCAGCTACCACACCTAGAGAGTAGATTTGACCTGTGTTATGCATCACACAGGGGTCTTGCCAAATGCTTGTGTCAAGCATGGAATCGTTTGTTTCTACACTAATGGGGAAAGCAATGAACATTAGGCACAAACCTCTTAAAGAGACTTGTGCAACAGAGATTCCTGGGTAACAGGCACTGACATGTCCTCACTGCTGCTGGGAGTGAGGCATCAGAGAAAGCAATGCAGGATTAACAGCAGTGATACTGGCAGCCTCCCTGACTATTAAAGCACGATGGAGAGACAGAAAGGCAGAGGAGCTTATGAGCACGTTGAGGCAAGGGCTGGAGGCTGTATAAAGTACAGTAGATTCCAGCCAAATAGGAGAAAATAGAGCAGTGAGTGAATAAGGCAAACTCAGAATTCAGTAGCTATTGACATCTCAGTGGACTGAAGCAAATCAGACCAATTTGGTTCACAGAGTTGATTCTCTCATTGTTAAGGTAATCAAGTGAGTAGAGATTACGCAAACTGGATGGTGCTGGTTTAGTCGCCCCAAGAAGTTGACACAATCAAAGCAAATCAAAATTCTGCAGAAACAACAAGAAGGGAAGCCCAAACCAGAGGGATGTCTAATTTTGTATCTATTTGGATATGAGCAACATCAGAAGGCCAGCAAAGTCACCTCTGACCATCAAGAACAGTTAAAAATGTGGCAAAGAAGTCAAAGAAAAAGCAGATCCATGGAACAGCTCCTTTGACTTGATATTTGTGTTTCCTCTTTGTGTTTCTTCAGACCTGATAGAAGAGGAAACCATTCTGAAAAGATTAATTTGATTATAAGTAGTAGATTATTGTCAACAACTTTTTAAAGTAGAAAGTTAAACACAGCTCCTGAAAACTGCAGCAACACAACTTCCATATAGATCGCACGACCAGAGAAGGGGAAGTCATATGGAAAGACACAAGGCAGGCTGAACTGCAGGAAGTCTGTGCAAAAAGCACAGGAATAAATTATTTGCTTTTCCCATGTATTTTCAAATTTATTGCCTACACCTCTAAATTTCCTTTTTTGCAGAGTACAGAGAACGAGAACGGCACGATTCCACTCTAAATGCTCTTTCTGTTCAGACATGTAAATGGAAATAAGTATGTAAAGCTCAGTCAGGATTTATAGCCCTTTTGGATTATACGGGTAGCTAGAAAAAAAAAAAAGAACAAATAACCAAAACAAAGTCCCAGCGACGTAAAGAAATTAAGTGCATAAATGTCAGTGCCTGATCTCCCCACTGAACTTCCTCCAATAATAGCCAACACTGCAGTCACTATCAAGACTGCATTTTGCAGGTACCCTCTAACAAGCAATTCAGTCTCCTTCTAAGCCCTTTTGAAATACAGACTGACCTTGCTATAGAACAATCCCTTCCACAGCTAACAACAGAAAAGCTTACATTTTATTTTTTTCCACAACAGTAGTCCTTGAGACTTGATTTTCACAGAGTTTGAAAATAACCTATCAATGAAAGCTTAAAAAAAAATCTTAATTTTAGTTCTTAGTCATCATTATAACATTTAAGCTGAGATACAGGCATTAACAAACCCTACTCATGAAGCGATTCTGTACAGCAAAGATGGAGAAAGTGGAGAGAAGTCCCAGCATAAATACTCTGCCTCCTTTAGGGACACTAGCATAACAATAGCAGTGCTTAAGTCAAGGGAACACAGTGGCTGCTGCCAATGATTGTCCACAAAAGGAAATAAAACGCTTCTTCAGGTCACACAGTGCCTCACACCTATACAAAAAGCAGCCAAAGCTTTAAACGGATAATGATATCACAAAAGCTCTTCAGAATAAATCACATGCATTACTTCATTTCATAGCTGCTGTAACCTGACATGGTATCTGAGTGCCAAATAAAATGCAACTTGCTCAGTTGTCTTCAGCACACAGAAAATATTCAGCAAATGAGCAATTATTTGTTCAAATGGGAAAGTATATTCATCTTTAAATGAAAATTTCCCCTAAAATGCAACATCTTAGCAAGAGCTAGAAAATTAGCACTGTCATCAACAATCAGTTTCTTTTTTTAGGAATTCTCCTTATTTTGCTACAGAACCGGAGTATAATTCTTATTATTTTACCATAGACCTATAGTTATTCAAACTTGACCTTTACAGAAGGATCATTCTCAATGCAGTAGGTGAATCTTCACCAACAAGTGTCTCTACAGCCATGCATTCTTACAAATTAGAAGCTGTCTTATCTGCTAAACAAATCTTGAAATTTATAAGATTAGGCTGGTATTTTATTTCTTGAATCCTGTAGACTCTCTCCTTATGAAAGCAACTTTACTGTAGATAATAGTTTTTTCCCAATAAAGTTTACGGCTACATAAAGATACAGCTGTAAAGGTCAAGTTACAGAAGGGTTGCATACTTAAAAATACTGATTAAAATGGCAAAGGAAAGGTCAAAACGTTATAAATACCTCTTAATGGATTATATCATATTTGCAGAAACTGAATTGGAAAGAGTTACAGTAAGAGTTGCAACTCTGGTTTTAAATATCTATAATCAAACTGCTAATTTTTCCCTTCTGTCAGAGGCTCTGTAACAAAATTTATTTTTGGCTATTGAAAACAAGGAGTTGTGTTCAATTAAGCTGGTCCGGTACATAATAAAGGAAAAGACACTACGAAGCATTTGTATCATAGATATAAAAATAATAGAAAACACACAGAAAACCTAGGATATATTAAGACACAGATAAATAAGATCACTTGGGCTAGCTTGTCATAAACTAGCAGAGCTTCAGTTACTGAAAATAAAGCAGACTTCCTAGAACTGGTTTTAGCACAGTTTTTGTTTGCCTTACTTGGATAGTGAAGGTGTTCTTGCTGAAGATATCAAGTGCTAGGAAAAGGAAGTGGCTGTAGTTAATCTGCACATCTATTAGCTAAAAAAAACCAAAAAGAAATAAACAAAACCAAACAAAAAGACCACAAAACAACAAAAAACCTCACCCAGATTTGAAAGAGTTGCAACAGTACATGAAGTCCACTCATAGAAGAAATCTTACTGAACTCCACCTGAAAGCTCAGTTGTTCCAACAGAACATGTCTAACAATAAGTCCTAAAAGTAGTTCTTTAGGATATCACATCAAAACTAGGATGTATTCCAGGTGTGCTCAACGAGCTCAACAACAACAGAAAGCAAATAAATGAGGAGTTACCATCTCACCTGTATGCCTGGTATGGTCTCAAGGGGGCACAAAATAACTGCACAGGACTAGGATGCAGCTCACCTGAGAGCTTTGTGAAGGGACATGAATCTCAAATTTCATTACAAGAGGCTGTGTCTCAATTTAGCGACCATTTTCAGCACATGTTCCATCTCACATTTATGACACCTCAGAAGCATCAGCAAAACTCTGATTATCATTAGTCCCTCTCCTAAAAACTCTACTTTGCACTGTAACCTGCAAAAGCCTCAGGGGAGGACAGTGATTAGCCAAGGCAAATCCCTGCCTCTCCTGCACTGTTCCAATATTTTGTCTTATCTCCCCTACCTTTGGACAAACTTTTGTCACTTGTCTTAGTGCAATGAACGTCTCAAAGATAGCACTACGTTGTTTTGTATTTGCACAGCATTTTGCACTGATTTGCTCCTGGTTCATTATTAACAAAAATTATTGATAATAAAAGACTGAAACCATGAATGAAGCATAGCTTCTGGAGGGACTCCAAGGTGAAAGCTGTTAGAGGAAACTCTTAGGTCACGCCCAGCAATTAGTCTACAGGTAACAATCTCTCTACCATGTAACCCCATGTGCAACAGCAAGTCATTTATGTTTTCAACATTTGCTTCAAGAAAACAGAGATCTTGTCACAAGACTAATTTTGTACTGCCATACAAAATAGATCATCTTTTATACGCAAGAAAAGTAATTATTAACTGAGATATTAATTCAGATACATATTAAAATCTTATTCTTACCGAAAAGAAAATGACTACACCTCATAACTGAGACCTCTGAATCAAAGCCAGCTTTGATACAAGATGCTGGCCTGATGTGCCAGCCACTGCGTATACTAGTCATGTCCACAGTACCATTCCTGAAGAGTGCTCAAGAACTTGGAACAACATTTTAGTGATGTTTCTTTTACAACAGGTAAGTAACTGAAATGAGATTATTTAAAAGAAAAAAATATGAATAAGGTTATAAATTACACCATCTTCAGCAACAAGTTGACTGTCTCTGTGAATAGTCTTCTAGAAGTTGTTATTCCTTAACCTAAAGCTTTAACCTCATTTTATTGACATTATACTTCACTATGCTCCAGCACTTCAAATTATACATCAGAGATCTATTAAGAAGTGCTTCAGCGATCCTAGTTTTCCTAAAAAAGCTCTGTTTAGTGCAAGTTCAATCACCAGTACTTTTTCTTAACAGCTTATTTCATGCTGGAAGGTGTTAGGATGTGTTTTTAAATCAGTGATACCAGAAAGTCAGTTATTAACTTACTGCTGTATCTGAAGTTGACCAAAATATAGTTTTACTCTTTCCTGCTGGGCATGTTTGACAGCATTTTAATAGAAATCCTTAAATCCATTATCTGCTTAAATATATAAAGCACTAAGTATTTTATGGACCTATTTCTGATTCTTGTTCATATTTTCAGAGTGATTACACAGAAACTAAGATTTTCATTGTTTCCCAGCCCTGAAGAAAACTCTCAGGAAGACTTAGAAATACAATGTAGGTATTAATTTTAATTATTGTGATTGACTTAATTGACAAGAGTCCCTTTATGGGCAGTGAAAGATGTTAAAGAACTAACAGAAATCTGACTGCTTAAGAGATGTTTTCCAAAAGGTATGGAGCAAAATTGGAGCAAACAATTGAAAATCTGCTGTTAGCTACATCTGCATCAATCAGCAATAATTTTTCTGCCATATTACATAAATTTATATAAATGATTGCAAAATGCAGCACATTTGTCTCAAAGTAATTTCAACATTTGCCTTTAACATACCTGCTTTATAAAAGTAATTTCTACCTAGATTCCACTGCAGTAAGAAATCTTAGTAGAACAGTTCTTGGTTTTGTTGAATAATACTCTCTAATCTTTTAATCTTTGAAAAGATCAGAGGTTGTAACTACCACCTGATCAGGATGATGAAATTCTACTAGTGCAATTGATTATGAAAAATGCAAAACATAATCAAGCCTTTCCTATTTATTAAATGTATAAACCCCTCTGCTATTAAAGCCTTTCAGGCAATTTCTTCCCAGTTGCACAGAAAGATTATAGATCCTTAAAATTTTAATCAAAAAGTAGCAAAAGCAGTAGAAAAACATTGGATAACAAGTCAGGAACCCATGTTTCAACTGGTTTTGTTAGAAGTCTGGCAGAAGTTGAATCAAAATAAACATGATTAAAAAATATTATACTAACATTAATTCAACATTGTATTTACACTATAAAATTCACACCACAAACATTATTGTCCAATCTTAATTTACATTACAATATAACAAAGAGGTGTTTTTTTAACTGCTGGCTGTACATCAGTTGGACACTTAATTTGGGCTACAGATTTATTCACTAGTTAAGTGGGCTAACAATTGCAGATTCCAGTTGCAGAAAATCTATTGCAACACCAAAAAAGAAGAAAATTATGAACATTTTAAAAATCTGCAGTCCCCTACTACTCTGTTTAAACGTTAATTAGGAACAGCAAAAGAAAATCAGAAAATCCATGTTTATGTCATAAAGTTGACAGATAGACAGATCATAAAGTCATTGTTTCTGTATGCCAACTTAGAATTTAAAACACATGTACTAATCCATGGTCATGTACCTTGATACAACACCTAAAAGCTTAATCCTTTAATTTCTCACATCTCTTTTACTTAGTTATGACGAGTTCTGGATTGGATCCCTTGTGAACAAGGACCCAAAGGGTCCGCTTTTAAAGCAAGATTTGAGAAGATGCTAAAAAAGAGCTAAAGGCAGTCAGTTGCAAAGAGAGACACTGATCACGCTATCAGACAAAAAAAGCTGTTACACAGCACACAGACGGTCTTCCACCCAGTGTACTTTTCAGAAGCTAGTCAAAGTAGAGCAGAGGAAAGGCACAAAGGAACTCCAAAGCAGACATACACGGCAATTAAAAAAAAATTTAAAAAAATTTAAAAAGAAAAAAAATCCGCGCATCTTTTAGAGGGGGGCGGGGATGCGTCGTTTTTCTGGCTGAAGGATGGCCAAGCCCCGACAGGTTTGACCAGGCACGTTCACCTCCAGCGAGCACTGTTGCGGCCCGAACCTGTACACACTTACCGCACTCGCCAGGTCCGCGCCCAGCCAGAGGAGCAGCAGCACCAGCGCCCTGCGGGAGGAAAAGGGACAGTCACGGTGTTGCGGAGGGCTGTGCGGAAAGGGCGCGTCCGCGCTTGGCACTCACCCTGTGCGCCCCATGGCCCGGGCAGCCCGCGGGGGCACAGCGCAGCCGGGTTCACGCCGCTGCGCCCGCCGGAGGAAGAGGAGGGACCGCCGTCACTCTAGGCGGGCAAGGCACGGTGCGCCCGCTTCGCTGGCTCCTTCCCACAGTACGACGGAGCACAGAGGGCGCCCAGCCCCGGAGTAGCGGCCGGGCTTAAACCGCCGGCGGTGCCCGCTCGTGGTCGGTCACTGCTCGCTTCCCGAGGCACCGCAGCCCCTCCAGGCACTCACAGCGTGCCCAGACAGGAAGTTTGCGCAGTTACTCCCGAGGCGTCGCACCTGAGCGGTGCCGGATGAGCCGAGACTGAGCCAGGCGAGCCCCGCGCCCGCCACCCGCCCCTCTAGAGGGGCGACCCGGCACTAGCAACAACTCCCCCGCTACCCACCCACCCCGGCAACTTCCGCTGCAGAAAATAGTCCGGGGTCCAGCTGCCCGCCCGGTGGAGGTGCGGGGCGGGGAGAGGCGGTGCCCACTCTTCGAGCCGACAAAGCCGCGGCGCCTGAGGGAAGGGTGGAGGGCTGTGGCCTCCTCGGAGAGGAGAGGGGCGGTAGCAGCAGCACTGTACCCTACACCGCCCACCCCAACCGCCCCCGGAGCGGAGGAATACTGTAGTCCCGGGCGGACTTGAGCTAGGAGAAGCGGGAGAGTGCGGTAGAGGGGCGGGCGCTGGCGTCGGGGCGGCTGGTGGGAGCCGCCTGCAGGGAGCAGCGCTGCCTTGCCGGGCTATGCCCGCGCCGCAGGGCCGGTCCCGGAGCTCCTGAGTGGGCAGGATGAAGCCGCGGCGGCGGAGCTTTAACCTGGCTGCTGGCTGCCTGGTGCTGCTGCTGGGGTGCTGGGAGCCGCAGGAGGCGGCGGCGGCGGTGAGTGCGGGGCACCCTCCCTGTTCTCCCCGGCCGCCGAGGTCCCTGCCGGGCGCGGCCGCTGTGTGGAGCCTTGTGGGGGAGCTTTGGAACCCCTTTGGGGCTGGAGTGGCTGAAGGTGAAATCCCCCTGACAGGAGCCCGGCGGCTCCTTGGGATTGGCGGTGAGGCTGGGCCGCGGGAGGGTCCCTCCCGCTGCCCGCTGGTGTTGGGGCTCCCGGGCCGCTCTTCTTGGGTAGAGCCTCGCAGTGCTGCCCCGTCGGGCCGGACCGCTCCCTGCGGGACCCGAGAGCCGCCCGCATGTCTGGGTTTGCCGGCGGCTCCGGAGAGGGAGGGAGTACGAGGCGGGGGAAAGCTCGGGTGAGGTTAGTGTGGGCTCTGAACCCGCTGTTTCTCCAGGACAAAGGAAGAAAGATTTTCCCCCCGCCTTTCCCCTCCCCCCCCCGAAGAATTCCGTGAAGAGGTGTCTGAGCTCTTTCCTCTGAGCCATCACCTGCAGCCGTGAGTAACACCTGGATGTGGCAGGGCGATGGAGCCATATAGGCATGGTTTGTCCGAGGACTGTGCCTCACACTGAGACTTGGTTTTCTCGAGGGTTGTATTTCTGCTTTCTTAAAACTAGAGTGGAAGTGCTAGCGGAGGTGGTAAATGTATGCAGTGTAGTAGAGAGCGCACGGTAGGCGGCTTGGAGGAGACTTTGGGTCTCTGTTTGGGAAAGGGATGTTATCCCGGCTTCGCTGGAGTGGTAGGGCCTTGGAACTGTGAGGCGATCGCTAGCTTCAGGTTTCAGGCTATTTGACTAAGACCTCTAGCTGTTAACAAGTGGTGAAATGATCTAAAAAGGCTCACACTTTAATTTGCATTAATTCCAGATTTTACGATCCAGATTTTACTATTCAGATTTACGTATCTTTTTAAACTTTTTTTAAATTTACTTGGAAAGGGAAAAAAAAAATCCAGATTTCTGTTGTTTAGGACTCCTTTCTAGTTGAAAAGTCATAATATGTTATGGTAATAGGTGTGGAGTATAATTCTGCTACTCTCCCCCCATTCAGTTCTGTTGTCAGTGCTGACAAAATCTTAGTTGTCTTTAACTCTCCTTTGAAGTGCATTCCTTTACAGTGAAACTTTGCAGACCTTTTATCTGCCCTCTGAAAAATAATATACTTGCTTCTTCCACCCCTCCTTACTGTGCCCAGGTGGGAACCCAAGTGTAAGTGGTACTGGTGTGCCAGCAGTGCTCACTGATATGGAGAGCTGCTCGACTCCACGTTGTCGGTAATACTGGGTCTGATGCTCTGTTCAGTAAGGCCTTACCCCAGCCTGCCTGCCATAACCCCCACCCCAAAGAAGGACCCAGGCAGTCCCACCTACAGGACCTCACTCTTTTAGCAGGTAGGGGTTGAAGATAGGGAGATTTGTGTGCATAAATGTGGCCCTTTTCTTTCTACAGGAAAGCGTCCAAGCAGAGTTCTGTGTGTGCAATTACTGTGAATCTGTGGGGTGTGGGAAGCGGTCTATGGTGACCCTGTAGGCAGTCCCCTACCTCGGGAGAAATGAAGAAAGGAGCAAAACCAGTGGTAGAATTTCTGGTTCTTAACACCACCTTGTGCTGCAGCTTATCTTTCAGGATTTGCAGTGAGATAAGATTAACTGAAGACCCAAGGGCTGAGTGGGGGTGGGGGAAGAAGAGAGATGCCTCTGTTCCAAACTACATAAATCTCACTGGTCTTTTGTAATATGTTTTTTTCTAAAGGTTTCTCAATACTTTGGTGTTGTGATGTTTTTGAATTTCCTGTGATAACACTAAATGTTTCTGATCTTTATTAATGGGGATCAGCAATTTATTCTACCTATTGTCAGAAAGGGTTGACTAAATGCTGTAGCAGTATGTTTGATACACACAGTCTGTTCTGTGAATTTTGTTTTGAGACCCTGTGTCAGAATCCTCCCCCCAAAAGGGCAAATTTGGTCAAATGACTTCAAGTCATTCCGGTGCCCTTATTAAAATAATACCTGAAATTATTATTCAACATCATAATTCACATTTCCAATAAAAAAATTTGTATCTTCTTTGTTCCAGATTGTTGTAATAGTGTGTATTGCTGTGTGGTCAGTTACCAAGTGACAGAATATAGTTAAGAATCATCTGCCAGTGTGTCCATCACAGAGAAATCCCCGTGGCTTATTAAAAAAATTCAAACCAATGTTTCATACTCAAGCAGGGATGGATTTCATTGTTCAGATTTTATTGCTGGATTTTCACAGTCCGTAGTCTAAACTTGGTGAGTTGTATATGGATCATGCTACGCACTCTTGTGCAGACTCATTGTTGATATAGAGCGAAGCGTGTAACTACTGATGAGCAGTGTAAAAGTAACTTGGGTTTTGAAAAAGGTTTTGCTTTAGGAGAATGAATGAGATGGAAGATGGTTTCGTCAACTAATGAAGTTAGAATATTTTTTAAAAGTGCTTGTTTGTATGCTTTCAGCAGAGGGTATGAGGGCTTATTCCAATGGACAATTTCAATTATTGCTTAACTGCCTTGCTAGTTTTAATATAAATCTACATACATGCATATAAGCCAATCTTTTATAAGCAGAATATTTTTCCTCTCCTGGCACGTTTACACTTGCACTGTGTTATAGAAAAGTGATTGCATGCTGAGACTTGGAAATCTGTTTAATTAATGAACATAGATGGACTAGATTCTTCAGTTGAAACTCACTAGAAGTTAGTGAGTGACTATTGACTTATATTGGAAAAATTTCCCTCATAGCTAAGGCTTAGATTTTTATAGTAAATAGACTTTGTTAGCCCAACAGTTAGTAAAAATTTAGTGTTTGCAGTGTCTTTTTTCTTTGCCTTCCATTATAATTCCAGTTTGACTAAAAGTATAGGGATGAAAACAGTTGTTCAAGTATGGTAAGGCAGGCTGGCAAGATGCATATAATTTCTGTTTAAGGAAGTAATGTATTATTTGTGAAAGTTCTCTTAAGTTTAGTTGGGATTTCTTTTTTTTTCTTTCAGAGGTTACCAAATGTATGAATACATGGTACCATGTCAGTAATTACAATGTACATGATTAATATGGTTCATTTGATGGTCATTTATGTTTCTTGTTTGTCCTAACTTTTATCATGGTAGTGGTGGTGGCTGTTATTATTTTCGGTTTCATAACTGGCAGTGGCTCTTTCTAGTTACAAAAGCTAGGTCTGTAAAACCAAAAAGAAGTGGATGCTGGCTTTTAGGATTCAGAAGGTATTTCATCCTGAAATTCTGTAGATGTGTCTTGATTAGTCATGCACAAGATTTGGTTTTGTAACATCAAGGCTCAAGACCTCCTGCTTGCAAGTTATCATTTGTCATGTATTTTGATTCTGAGCTTTCGTGGCTTTTAGTTGAAGATATATAGTGAAAGTTGTATCTCAAGTTGTGTTCTAGCATATGTTTAATTAATACTAAAATGCTAACAAATCTAAGAAATCCTGAATGAAGCAGAATGTAAGAGCAATTTAGAGTGTAACAGAATCTTTTTACAAAATCATTATGTATTTTTTTTCAGTTTTTCCACATGATGGAAATAGTGCTATTTCAGTGGAACTTCCTTTCATTTTCCTGGTCATGAATGAATGATCTGCACACTGGAAGCAATTATTAATTATGTTTCTTAAAATAGAAAGGGAAATTTTCCTAAGACAAAGTTAGTTAATTTATTTAAAAGCAAATGTAAATTTATGTAGTGATTTTTTTTTTTTTTTTGACTATGAATAAACAATGATGCTTACTGTAATGCAGTTAGCTGTTGTTGGCTTTACTAGAACCTGTGTAAACTTTTCTATATTACAAGACTACTGAAGTCATTAAGGGCATCCCAGCAAATCTAACATACATATTTTCAGTCTGGGGCAAAGTACAGGGAGGAATGTGTTTTGCACATGCAGTGAAGATGCATTGTGCATTTTTACCTTTTGTTCACTGAGATTAAAAAGCTTCCTTTTCCAATTGTATCAGTTGTGCAAACTCTCCACTGATCACCCCAGAACAAGACACCCAGGCAATACTCGCGTATATATTCTAGGAATGGTATTGCACAAGGGCACTAAATGGAAAGTAGCCTCTGTCAATGGTGATAATACTAGACAAAATTGCTTTGAATTAAGACACTTCTTGCTTGTCTGTTTCGTAAGACTGTGTGGACTCAGTAACATTAAAAAACACTGGGGTGCTTTGAAGTTCCTGCTCAATGCAATGTTTGGTAATCTGGTGTTGACTGCAGACTTTTTAGTGCTGTAAATCATCTATTCTCAAGAGTACCTGAAATAAAACTTGTTCAAAAGATAGAGTGCTGATGCAGTTTTAAGGATCACTAAGCAGCGTTCTCTACCGTCCTGTGAAAGGTTTGCAATGCAATTAAACTTTATTAAAGGTCATTGGTATAGTGCAGTGCCTGGAAAAAAAGGCAGTGTGCTGAGCATCCTGGGTATGTAATTGCCAAGTATGGGGAGGAAAAGCTTCGATATAATGTGAAATTGTCATGTGAGTAAATGTCGCTGAGATGAAGAGGAAATGGTCCTATTTATAAAAAGAAATCTATTGCTTATTTGAAATAAATTGCTTTGCAATTGACTGAGTCTTTCTTGCAGAGCTTGAGTCTGTCTTTCTTGCAGAGCTTGAGTCTGTCTTTCTTGCAGAGCTTGAGTCGAGCTGCAAGAAGCAAAGACTGCAAGATGTAATCTTAAGAGAGATGAATGAAGCGCAATTAGATAATTGCAAACTATATTACAAGTTTTACGTTGTAGCTTAAGCCTGTTAATCCCTTATTCTCCCTTCTTCCAGAAGGCATGATGATGAAACAAATGTATTAGTAGACATATCTTTAGTCTGCTTCAAAAAGACTGATATTGTGTGATTCCTAGTTATGAAACTCTGCCTCTCTTTTTCCATGTTTTGAGTAAGAGACTGGACTAAATAACCCCAAGGCACCTTCCTGTCTGAATTATCCTAAAAGTCTAAAATTACATGGAAGTACAGTTGTGCTCCTAGGTGTGATGCCTAGGAGACATCAGGTGTACTTTCCGTTAAGGCAGTTTTCATATCCAGTAATCAAAAGTTAATCATAATTCGTTAAGTTAAATTGCAGATTGGAAGATATCAGATTAAATGGTTTTTTTAAAAAGTTTAGTTTCAACTAGTAAAGAAATCATCTCTTAAGATGTCAGCACTTAGCATTCAGAATTTTAATTTTGTATTCTTCTTTGTGGAGGTGTCTTATGAAGTGTGTGTTTGTTATGTATATTATTCTGTTATAATGGAACAGAAGAAAAATTGTAGTGGCAATACAGGTAATGTTTTGGGGTTTTGGTTTGGGATTTTTTTTACTTGAGTAGTGTGTGTTAGAAGTTGGAAAGAAAGGAGCTTTAAAGCTATGGATTTCAGCTCACTTGAAGGCTCTTGTTTATTGCAGTTCTGTTGTTGGATTTCTTTGTCCCCTCCCTTTGGAGGGCAAGGGAAATAGTTTAGTCTCTCATCTGTATTTTCTTTTACCTAATCTCTACAGAGAATTAAAATGTCAGAGTTGAATTTCAATCTCCTCTCTCCTAGCACTGTAAAAGGCATCTGTGTGCAACACACTTTGCTGTTTTACTTTTGGTCCTAGTTTGTTATCTAATGATTCCTTTTATTGAGGTACAGCAAGACCTGCAGAACTGTCCTATTCTAGTCTAACATGACTCCAGTACATACTAGATAAGCTCTGCTACTGCAGCTCTGCTGAAATCCTGCTTTTCCCCCTCTTTCCTCAAGGTAAGCCAAGGCTTATTCACTTCCCTGCCTGAACACAAGTTAGTAAGTCCTTTTGCCAGTGTCTGTGTCTGTCAGGATTTTCTGCTGAAATGCATTAAACATGTTGGAAAGTATGTTTATTCTAGGACTGGCTTTAGTTGTTAATTAAGTGGATCTTAATTTTAAACCACACTATTGATTTAGAGAAAGATATTTATGCTGTACTGCTTCCTAGAGAATTTTGATGTTTTTAGAAACCAGACTTGCACAACCTTTGGTTGCTGCAGAGGTCTATGGATGTGGTAGACACTCCTCCAGGAGGAACAGTGAGCACAGAGGAAATCCTAGGTTTCTGTTGATGTGCTTCACTGGTATGAAACCAAGACTTTCATCTCTTGACATCTCTTTCTCTGCTGCAATAGTTGTGTCTCTCCTGCTGTTGTATTTGGAGATATAGTTCCAATAAATAAGATCACCTCATTGGCTCTGGTAGAAGAAATAGAGGTTTGGCAGGTTGCTCTTGGTGCTGTTTGCTGCACAGTCTTACCTGAGAGCCATGGCAAATAACCAGAGCTGCAGTGGAGTGGCTTCATTTCAGAGATTCAGAGCCATTCATGAGAAAGATAAAGCTTCATAGAGACTCTAACTCAGCTTGTTTTAGGAACTACTGCTGTAAGTGACAGAAGTTACAATATCTTAGTGCTTTTGTATAGAAAACAGAACTATGCACCTGTTCCTTTCCAGCTTATTTTTCAGTTCGATTGTCTTTTTATATAGTTACTGGGCTGGACAAAACTATAGAACTTTATTATGCAAAGTTTAAAATTTTGGCTTTATCTGGCAACTGTAGTGCTACAGTGAAGTAACCTACAACATTTGTACTGAGAGACTGAGCCCTTGTAATAGTGATGGGTTTTGGATGCTATTTCAAGTCATTAGCTAGATGTTTGGAATGATCAGTTACTAGTGGGTCTTTGTTTTTTTGCTTGCCTGCAGGGCTGTAGGCTGGAAGTCTTATTTTCCCATTAGCAACTCCTTCATGCTTTGCTTATAGTAGGAATTTTCTATTTTTCTGTCTTAATCTATAATGATATGACTGAGTCTTAATTTGTATGACGTAGTAACTTAATTTGTATTATTGTATAAGCAGTGTGATGCAAAACTTGTGACTTGGAATCCAGGACTACTTAAAAGTAGTTAGGGAAATAAGGAGTAATTATATATACTGGACTTACCTGTATTTCTCCAGTACTCTGGAAATGTCAAAAGTCTACACTGTATTCATAATAGTTTTATTTCTATCTATTCTGGTTCCTATGCACTCTAATTCCTGCATTCTGTGTGAAAATATAACAAGCATTAGTTATTAACTACATAAAGCTGTCAAGCTTAGGCAACCATTAATTCCACAGTTATAGCTCATTTTTTGTAATTCACCATGTTAGCAATGAAGGCTTGTCTTCCTTCCTTAGGAAAGTCTTTATTTAATGAGTCATAAATATATTTCTCTCTAACATCAGTCTGTGTCTGTTAAACACAGCATCAATTCTACAAAAGCAAACCTTTCTCTTTATGCACTTGAAGCCGCCAGGAATCTGATAGAAAGGAAGAAAATGACCACCCTGAACCATTAACTGCATTCTTTTTACACCTTGAATTAAAGTAGCAATTATTAAAACCTAGAATTAAATCGCTTTACGTAAAGCAATGTGTCTTGGTTTGA
>VZTT01039807.1:17534-36302 GCA_013400855.1 Buphagus erythrorhynchus | reverse complement strand
TCAAGGTAATTTGTTTTTTTCCTCAAAATGCCTTTATTTTGATAAGTTTTCTACCAGCAGAGACTCAGTGATGAATGTGCACTGGTATCTGAAAGCTGTTTAGAAGAAATTCCAGATCCTCCTTAGTAGGCAATATGGGAGTCATTGATTTTTAGGGAAAGATCAATCCTGATTTCAATGAATTAGACTTTCCAATTATTAAAAAAAAAAAATGAAAAAATACATGTAAATAATTCTGTCTCACCAAATGGGTATTTGTGTTTAATTTCTGCTACAAGAGTATTTGGTGAAACTGTTAATTTTATTAAGCCAGGTTTCTTTAAAGGTGTTTTACTCCAGTTACAGCTTACCAAGTGCTTTATAGCTGCTGAAACTGCTCTGTGATTAAATAAGGGTCTCTAAATAAATGTTTGTGGACTTTAAACAAATTACCTTGATTCGAGGTTTCTGTCTGATGACACCTGATGTATCTGTGTTGTCTGAAACTGTGCTGCCTGAAAGAGGGAGAGTATTGACAAGCTTTAAATTGGTCTATTTGGTTTTACTGAATTTTAATTAAAAAAGAATTGGAGTGCTTTAAAGTAGACATTAGAAAAGAAGATTATATTGGTGAAAAATTGTGTGGGTAATTTACAAACATGTCTTCCAATACCAGCCAGCCATTTTCAGTGCAAACCAGACTTAACAGGCTAGGTTAGTCAAATTTAATTAATTTACCTTCATGTATCTTTTGGCATATTGTTAATCTTCTTCTTAGGTTTATTCAGGCTTTAACAACCAGATGAGAAACACAGCTTTGTGAACAGGTGCTGTGGGCTGGAGACAGATTTGAACATCAGGTGTGTGATGCCAGGGAGTTAGAATGGCTCAAATTCCTTCTCTGAGCCTTTCCTGCTCCCCTGTGTTTATGGACAGGGAAAGCAGTTTTGGGGGGGAAAAAAAAAAGTATCTCCTTTCCTTCCAAAGTGGGAAGGGAGATACTGGCCTGGACTATCAAAAACGGTCAGAAGGGGCTGTTACCCATACTTTCTGCTCCTTCTAACTCAGGCACCTCATTCATCTAACTACATGCATTAATCCCAAGTTTTTGCCCCAAAAGTATGGGAGCAGAACATGGCATCCCCTAGAACCACTGTGTGCAGCAGAACTGATTCAGCTGCGTGTTCTGTGCAGATGTAAATGTGAGACTTGGGTGTTTTAAGAACCAGTTCCTGAAGATTTTCTGTCTTCTCTCTAACCATTTTTTTTCAACAAATGCTCTAAGTTCATAACTTTCAGCTAGTATTTTTGTTCTAGCTGTAATATTAAGACTCCAGGTTAGAGTTTGGTTTAGTAAGTAAGCAGTGGCATGTGTGGTGTGATTAAAAAAATCCCACTAGATTCAAGAGATGAAGAGCAGCAATGTAAATAAGTAAGATAAAAGAAAAAATTTGATTTCTCTTTCTCTCTGCCAGTTTACTTAGCTTTTTGTCTGGGCAGACTTTTGGTAGATTGTAGCCCTGGAACTGTAAAAATAAAACTTTCTTTTACCTGTATTATCAGCAATGTGTGATAAAGGCTTGCTTGCCTCCCTCACCTACCATATCACCTCTCTAACTTATTATCAACACAGAGCACTCTAGATCTTCTTAGTAAGTATTAAGTTTCTGTAACCATGCCAATTTATGCAAATTCTTAAAAAATAACTTCAAAAATTAAGTACTTGCCTCATTAGTCTGATCTGCAGGAAATAGAGCATTATCAATTATAAATAAAATACTTGAAATGCAGCTTAATTAGTTCCATTTGTGGAGCATTAGCTAAATCTGGTTCTGCTATTATAAAAATAACACTAAGATAGCCATAATATATTTAGCTAGATAAGCTAAATGTTTTAGCTTCCCTTTTAAACAGGCACCTTTATACCTCTCTGATCCCTTTGAGGCTGGACTTCACTCAGCATCTTTATTCATAGTACCATTTCCTTACTCCATCATTGTTTACTGCAGGAATTCATGAGGACAGTGGTGTCTTCAAGACACCTTAATCCCATACAGTTTATTAACATTTCAAAAGATCTTCCCCGGAGTCACAGTTAGCATCAGCTGTGGGGAAAAAAATGTGACTTTTTTTGTATTAAGTTTGTTGTTTGCTCTGCTCAGAAGCACTAACAGCTTTCCTCTGAACCAACAGCTTGGTTTCCAAATTTCCACTGTAGTGATTCATTTAGAGCATCAAAAATGAACTCCCCGAGTTAGAATTGTCAGAATTGACATCCTTGTGCAAAATTTTGGACAAAGGGATTACAGGTGCTATTGGTGTGAAGAGGGAAAAAGTGCTCAGTTGGAGATTGAGCCTAATGAGGCACCTCAGTGAAAACTGGAGGGGGAATGAGACAGGTTCTGCACAGGAAGAGATGAAAGAACAGCCAGGCCACAGACAGAATAAGAAGGAAAAGGTGAGATGAGAGAAGTCAGGCTAGCAGAAGAATGAAAAGAAGTATAAATAAGGCAGAAAAATGTTAAGGGTGACTGACAGGTCAGAGGGTATGGAAATCTTGTGATGGACCAGGGCCTGGAAAAGAGAAGGTCACTGCAGACTGTCAAGGGGAATTTCTATTAACAGCTGGATTTGGGCTGCTGTGGAGGGAAAGGGGCCTCAGGCAGCTTCTGTAAACAGTGAGCTTCGAGGTGAGAGGGAGAAGAGTGGTATTCAGTCCATGCTGAGGATGGAGGCTGGGGCACCAGTCCTGCATCCAGAAAGGCCAGGGAAATCACACAGGGGAGCAGGGAGTGCACATTGGAGGAGAAAAGCTGATTCTGGTGTACCAGTTCATCTTCACATTCAATTCCAGCCCAAACAGAACAAGGACTTTACAGCCAGGTTACAAAATATGACTGGGAATACAGAGATGGGGTAAATTCACCACTTTGCTTTAGTATCCAGGAGACACTGCTATTACCAGCTGCAGTTCCACACTTAGGGAAGATGAGGCATAGAATTTGATTATTTTAGAGGAAGAGTTTGAGGCTTTAAATTATTGGGTTTTATAATCCATGGACATATTTTTTATGTGTTATGAATATATTAAATGCATTTAATGATGAAAATTGAAGGAATGGCTAGGATGACATGCCAATATTTCTGTATGAAACAAGGTTTTATCTTTCAAATTAATATCTGATATTCTGTGAAAATAATGTGTTTTTTCTTGTTACTATTTAGATTTTCTTTTTTTTTTTTTTTTTAATTGAGGTTTCAGATATCAAACTAGATGTATGGAGGACTGTTGCTTTCCTGCATTATGTGGATTTTTTTAATGAAGGTTCTAGGTGCTAAGAACTCTATCCTGTCTGTACAACCAGATCACATTAATCTCTGAAGGGCTTTTTAAATATATTTTAGTAACATGATTAGAAAAGGAAAATGCCAGAGCTATATTTGTCCTTTCAGAAGACACTAAATAGTAAAAGAAAGCTATCTTAGCAAATGAATTTTTATGATGTAAGCTGGGCATGAATTCAAAACACTATTACACTTAGAACATAAATGTGTTAAACTGAAATAACAAAATTAGAGCAGACAATAAATAAAACTCGGGGGGTGTGCTTTTACTGCCTTAACAAAATGAACTCCTCATAATCATGGAAATGATCACAATGTCACTAATGGAAGGATCTTTCTGGGAAACAGACCAGACTGTCTCGTTCCAGCATGTTCACACATTATCCATAGGGTTCAATCAGTGCCATTCTTTTATCTCTTGCCAAATGCCACATGCAATTGGTTATGTTTATACAGTGGTTGTGATGAAAGCATCAGCCAACAGCAGCAAAGCCCCAAAAGTCACCTCCAGAGCAAATCCCTCTCACTTTATTCATGCCACTGAAGAATGGCACTACCCTCCTGAACAGATGGGGAGCATTTAATATTATAGTACAATTTAAAAAATCCTTAATCAAAGAGCAGTACATTAAAAGAATTAGAGAAGGTTAATACTGGAGGCTTAATGCAGGGGAACAGCTTTTTTATTGAATTCCTTTGGAACACATTTTGCCTTTCTGCACACTTCAGCATGCAGCATTAGCTGAGGAAAATTGTGGTTGAGTACAGGACAAGGACAAGAGAGGCAGAAGGTGAAGAAAGAACTGGTGTAAAGAGAGATCCAAGCATCATTTCCTGATCACACTAAGGATGTGTTGTTTGATACTTAATTTTAGAGCTCTTAATTAAAATCCTTACCTTTGGGTGCTATTTGCAAAGGGGGTGTTTAAACTCATTCAAGTTGAAACCAGCAGACCTTCCTGATGCTGTTGTACATGGTTGCAAAATCAGAGACTATATGGATCCAAATTCTTAGGAAGTCTGTTTAGGAAATGACCAGGACACTGGCATATGTATTTAAGAATTTTCCCTGTGAACAATTGGTTTGTGAGAGCAAGAGGGCAGATGTGAGTGTAGATTTAAGAGGTGCATTTCCACTGAGTTCCTGACACCTATTCTGAATTTCTGTAGTGTTCCTGGCAGATCACATCAAGTAAAAATATTCCTAAAATTGTTTCTCTTATTTTGGCATTAATCAATACCTTTTCAGCCTCCTAATGCAATAAAATGCTGTTCTATTTTTAGATCCTGCTTCCAAGCATCTGCTATTTCTTATTTTCAGGATTTGGATGCTAATGGTAAAACACTAGAAATAGCAGTCCTTAAAATGAATTTATTCTTGTTTTTAAATTTTTATTACTTTTATACTGCATTCTTTAGGAATTAAAACGTCATTTTTTTGTTGCCTATTTCATTTTTTATTCCATAACAACTTTTGCATAGTGTGTGCAAGAAAGTGCTGGAAATTTGAATTTATCTATTAGATATATGAACCTTATTAATTGTTTCTAATGCTTCTCAAATGTACAGAGCATGACTAAAATCAGGACAATCTACTTCTGTATTATTATTTTCATTAAACCCAGGTTATTGTTCATCATGGTTTTTCTTAAATTTCCCCAGAGAGCACCCATAAAAGATTAATATAAAATTTACTTTTAATAGCTATATAATCTGAATAATTCTGATCAGGGGAAACGTTGAGATTTTCTATGTTAATTTTTTGTAGTGGTTGTGAACATTCACACAACTAATTGCCCATGATTATTTGAACTGCAAGAATTAGATTGGGATGTATGTTCTGTTTCCCATCTCTTTCACTGACTTACAGAAAGAAGAGGCAAAGTAATATTAGTGGTGTCCACTGATATTAAATAGCTATATTTTGCAGCTAAAAGTTGAAATTCAAGGCACTAATTTCAATATTATTAACTCTGTAGGGTTCTTTGCATCTGTGCTTGATGCTGAGGACAGCATTTGTCTTGAGTCACCCTGAAAATGACTGTGCCATTTCCAGGGTTTCCTTTTGCTATTTCTTTCCTGCATTTCTTTCCTGTGAGCTCTCAAATTTTGACCAAAAAAAAAAAAAAAAACAAAACAAAACAACCAAAAACCTAAAAAGCCAAACAAAAAATCCCCACCAACAATTAAAAATAAAATAAATGATGTTTAGAATCTGTAATTCTGTTAATTCCTCTCTGAAGATCATTAATTTTGTGATCTAGTCTCTGTAAAATCTCTTTAAATTGCAATCAGTTCTGATGTCCTGTAGAGGTGCTGGCAACAGAATGTGACTTTTGGCTCAGTCTTATCTGTGGAGATGCAGTTTGGACCAGAGTCCTGCCTGGTTTCTTGTGTTGCCAGTGGCTTATTTTTTTCATTCACCTGCTTTATCCAGAATTGGGATGCTCAGGGGTTGATTAATACCATACACAGTGTATAACTTTGGAGTCTGTGTGAAGCAATCCTCACCAGCTACATTTTTGAGCTGGCATTGCTGGATTCAATTTGGAATTAAGACCCACCAACTAATCTGCAGTCCTACTCAAAATAGATGCCAGCTCCATTGAAATAAACTGCATGACAGTCTGGAGGAACTGACATACCTGTGCTACCCCAAAAATTACAAATCTTACACACAGCTACTGAAATCCCATGAAATATGCTGACTCTGACTGTAAAAAGGTTTGAAGGTAAGCACATTGTCACGATAAAGAAATAGAAAGAACCCTGATGCAGGGGAAACTACCATCTGAAATTCTGGCTGAGGCCAAGATTTAAGATGCTACGTAAGAGTGATATTTCACATAAGCAGGAAATTCAATATATGTGCCTGATTGACACAGGTTTGGGTCTTTTTGCCTCTGTATCAGCACAGCCTGGAGTGTCAGTAATCCATCTGTTGCTTAAAATAACATTCTGAAAGCGAAGTCAGTACAGAAGAAATTGCTTTACTTGACCTGTGGTAGAAGAAGAGTTTCTTACAATGTGTTAGCCTTAGGAGCTGAACTTGCAGCCTACATTTGTATATGGGAGAAAAAGCCAAAAAACAAACTTGGGGCTGCTTGGCACCCAGAAGGCAAAAGGCACAACAGCCCACAGGCTCAGGGAGCTGAACTCTCACTTACAGGAAGGCTGTGCTGAGGCTGCCTGGGGGGAGCATCCCTGCAGTATCCTGAGAGGCCAGAATGCAGCCAGGGGCTCTGCCCCAGGGTAAGAGCAGAGCCAAGGTGTGCCGGGGTCTTTGTCCTGGCAGGGCTTGGCTGCCAGCACAAGCACAGCTCTACTGCTAAGAGCAAGGGAAAAGGTTTCTCTCCAGATTGCTTTATTTCCCCTTGATCATAGCAATGTCTCTCACCATTAAATGATCAACTTTTCGTGCATTTTCTCACTCCAGAGTTGCTAGTGGGGGGAAAAAAAGAAAAAAAAAAGATGCTTGTGATGTTTATTGTTTCTTCTGTGGAACAGAAAATAACACCACCCCGCTGCCTCCCAGCAGTTCATTACTCTGTGCAGTGATGCACTCCCACAGGGGAGCGGTAAGTCTCGCTATTTATGTTTTGACAGACTTTTAGCATGGTTTGCTATGGAAACTAGACTTGCAGAATCATGAGGGGAAATGGCAGAGGGGATGGAGGAAAGAAAGGGAGGGCAGGGGAGATGGAGCACGGGAAGGGGTCCGTCTGTCTGTCTGTCTGTGTGACCCCACTGTTGTGCCACTGGCTGTGCTCTCCCTCTTGGTTGAGAGAGGTCCCTTTTTGTGCTCCAACAGCTGAGGAGATGTTAGCCAGACCTTCTCCGACTCTGACATAAGGAACAAGCAGACTAAACTCATAAGAAACTCGACTTCATTAATTCATGTGTTAGCAGAACTTCTTTCACTCTTCAATATTTTTTTTTTCCATGGGAACATCAGTGAAGTTTATATGAACATGGAACAAATTTGTTTTTTCTGAAATAGCTTTCTCAAACAAAAAGCCTTCAGCTGTTAGACTATATACAGACATGTACACATGTGCACACAGACATGCCAGCATTTTTTTTTGTTAAACATATGCACACACATAGACACAACAGATGTTTTTATCTATGAAGAGACTTCCACGGTCTAAAGTAATGTAATAATCCCATTATTTTCTTGCTAGGGTTTTCTTTCTCCATCTGCTAGACTGGCATTCTGCAAAGTGGTTAAAATAGCCTGGCTTTTAAAAACATTTTGATTTGTTTGGTCTGATAGACTTGAGCTGAAGGTAGAATTATCTTTGAGATAATCAATTACTGTGCTGAGACACAGCTGAAATTCAATCCAAATGTCTGAAAGTTCAAATCTCTCTAGAGCATCTTTTTGATTATAAACACATCACATTCAGAACAGCTTTTTCTTCTCATAAATCTACAGGATTTTATAAACAAAGGAAGAGAAAAATAGCCAAATTTTGAAGTGATAGTGTGAAAATCCTGGCTTTTCCCCAAAATAGATCCAAATTCAGGCATGTAGATGGCATTTCTTGAAAATGGATGGTGTCCAGATGCAATACCATAATTCCACAGCTACTATGCTGTGTTTTTTAAACACTACACTGTTGTTTAGACTGCAAAGATAATATATAGGAATGGAAAAGAAAGGCAAACTTCCCAGCCTGTGATGCTCTGTTCCAGCCTTGCTAAGAGGAGAAACAGAATTACAAGTGAATCTCAAATATCAGTAAAACTATTTTTTTAGGTTGTAGTACAACAGTGTATGTTATTTCTGTTAGAAAAAGAAAGTTAAACTCATATTTTTTACCTTCTGCCATTATCCCTCTAGTAAGAGTAAAAGTAAAAAGTAGTTTTGTAAAATTGCTTTGAATAAGTAGTGAACCTCTGACAGAATGAAAAATGACAGACAGTTGTTCCATCAGGTTTGTAGGTGACTGGATGGACAGATCTGCATTTGTATAAAAGTTCATAATGAAGCAGGGATATTGCAAATGCTTCTCTGGCTTATTGGTAGCATTGTAGCAACATCTCGTGTTAGACATAAAACCAGAAGTGTTTTAAGTAGAAGAATAATAATATTGAAACCTTTACAAATACCTACAAAACCTGGTTTGTGATACAAATGACACCTCTTGGTGTGATTGAGTTCTTACATGCTCTGTGTTTTGCACCTCTCTAAAGAGGGATGGTAGGAAAATACTAAAATGAGTCCATGAAGTTTTGAAATTGCAGAATTGTGTGGGGTTCAGGGTCCACAGGGTTGTTGGCAAGTATTATGCCATTGCACAAATCCCTCACACCAGAGTTACCAATTAAGCCAAAAATGAACAGCTACCAACAGCCAAAAAGTCCTTCTTCCACCCAAAAGATGGATAACATCTTCAAATAGGAGAAAATCTCTTGAAGCAACCCAATCCTCAGGGAAACTTCCCATTTTAAAAATCCTGGTTCTAAATGATGAGGGACACTTGTGAGGGTTTTTATCCCCAGATGTCAATAGGCACCTCCTTGTTTGTTGAAGAGGCTGAGTGGCCATTCCTGGTTGTGCATTCAGGGCAGGATGCTGAGTGAAGGGAGCCCGGGGCCACACATTAAACACAGGCAAGGACACTGAGCTGCCTGCCTGCCCATTTATCTGGGCATTGACTGCTCCTTGTGCTAACCTTCTCAAAGTGTTTTGCCCCAGGCAGTTAAATTTGTATTTAGAGTAGTGCTGGCTACCCACATTTTGTGTTTCCCAGTGTTTCAGCTTGTGTCTGCAGCATGTTTCTTACCTTGATAATGTGTGTTGGAGGGAAAAGGGCTGCGAACTGGGTTGTGGTACTTCCTGCAGTTATTAATTCTGTTAATTCTGTTATTAATTCTGTGCTTTTGGGAAATTTAGGCCTTGAGAGACTTAGACCTTCTGCAAGAAAAAGAGGGGCACGGGGCAGCTCAGTCCTGCAAGAAACCTCTTTACAAGGAAAAGTTTAGCTGAAGGACAAATGCACTGGCAAACCAAAAGACTGTGACCCTCCTCCTGAAACTTCTCAGTACTTGAAGGAAAAGTCACTTCAGGAAATCTTAACAGGCTCTGTGACTGGCACGGTGAGTTTGCTGACCCTTTGTACAAAAAATTCATGGACTGTTGGCTTTATGATGGAATTTTGAGTAAGGCTCAGAACTGGGATGCAGAGTTATCTGGAGTACATCATTCTATTGTTAAAATAGAGTGCACTGATGTAATCTCTTGCACAACTAGTGAAATACACATATATATATCACAGTCCAATCTACAAGTGACTCTAACATTACTTTAAGAGCACACCAATGGTATTTTTCCTTTTCTCCTGAGTCATTCCCCTTTCTTATGCATGGTACAGTGTGATTTGTAAGAATTGGATTGTCTTCCAGTGATATGTAGTAACACACCCTTCAGCAAGGAAAAAGAAGTTTCATCTTGTTCATATTCCATATTTCATTTGGTTGGCTCAGTGAACCCTTCCATATGTATTCAGAGATCGTGCCTGTAGATGAATGTGGAGATAGAATTAGCAACAGAACCAAATGCAGAATGTTAAAAATGATCTGGAAAAGGTTTCAAATTCTTCATTTCTGTGACAGGAATTACGACTGAACAGGAAAATGCCACCAGGTGAATGAATTGTAGTGACACTTAACTCTAACAATGGAGAAGAAAAGTAAAAATTTTAGTCATTATTTTTAGAACTTCAAGATCATTGTATGGGAGTTGCTGTCAGATGTTGCAGCATGGAAAACTAGATAATTGTACCAAAACTAGATATACATTAGTTAATTTTACATTATTTTTCCATCAAGGTTACAATTCTCATTGCTAGAATTGAAATTTAAGAATTATTTTTTCCTATTAATTTCCTTTTTAAAACTATCATGCAAATAGTTTACACTGAGCCATAATAATTTATTTTCATTCTTTCTTGCTCTGCCTTTATTTGAATGACAAAAATCATAATCAAAGTAGAAAATAGTGCAGAGGTAATCCATTCTTGTGTCACAAATCATAAAAAGAAAAATGTAAGGCAACAATTTATAGTTTTGACATGCCTAAATTACTCATAGGAGTTAATACCTATTTTTCCCTGTCAAATTCTTGTTTGAATCTCACAGTGGTTTCTAAGTAATTTATGTGCAAAACATTGTAGCAGTCATACAAGATGGTATCTAATTATTCCAGTCAGAGAAATTGTAAAGCTGCAAATTTTAGGCCTTAAAATGTGCCACATGTTACGGTCTGGCTGCAGGTTACAGCAAAAATTTCAGAAATACTAATTTTATAAGTTCAGGTTTTCCAACACAGAAATGTTGCAGGATACATGGTGTAAAAAAAATGCTGTTAAATATCAGCACAGAGAAGTGTGGGAGATCTTTTGCTATGTGCCAATCAGAAATAGGAGATTTATCAACCCACTACTGTAGGTTGAATTAAAGTGGCATAGAATATGCATTTTAAACAGCCTTATATTAAAATGTTTAAATTCTTCACTTGAAACAGCACAAAGCATCCATTAGATTGCTCTTGGGCTCGTTGCAGTCAGTTTGACATCACTCAGATTTCCATGGCTTAAGTGCTGGCTGCTCTTTAATCCTAATTTCTCTCTAAGTGCTGTTTTTAGTGGAACCTTTTTTTGCATTTTCAGTAACAGGCAGAAGCCATTTTTAGGTCAGTTAAATCCTAAAAATGCTGTCAGACACAGTAGAGAGAGAGCAGCAGGAAGGTAGGCTTTGCCATGTCAGAAATGCCATCAGTGGGGTGGAGAGTGCTCTCTAAAACACATCTCTAAAATATACAGCCTATGAAAAGAGACTCTGTTTCAGGTCTCCATCTCAAAGTGTGATTCTGCCTGAATACAGAATAAAGATGGTATGTGCTTGCATATATGTTGCTTACAGTGACTCTGCTTTAATATACTTTTAATTGTCAGAAACAAAAGAAAGAGAGGAAACCTTTGGAAGCTTCATCTGTGGTCTGAAAGCCAAAGCTCTGCCTTTCCTGCTTTCTGCCTCATCAGTCATGAAGATTTTGCAGGGAGAGCTGAGTGGATGCCAGTGCTGGTAAGCCAAAATTGAAAGCAGCACCTTTTTCTAGGGCTGCATTAGCTTTGCAGCACCAGCAGGACTAGAAATGAATAGCCATTTATTTCAGTTACTGAGGGAATCAACCATGCCTATGGATTTACACTGGCAGCAGCTCAGTTAGGTAAAAAGGCACGGAATGCAGAGCAGAATTGTGCTGGAGTGTTGGATGAATGCTGCTCTGGGGCTCTTGGCTCTCACTTCTCTGCTCCTGTACATCCATGCATCCATCACCAGCCCAAGGTGGATCACAGGCCTCCCTCCACCCCGGGTGATGCCAGTGTTTGGCAGTGCACTGCCTGTGCAAAGCTCAGCAATGCCTGCACAGTGCTGCCCACCAGCACTATTGACAGGGTTCCCATGGCCAAAATGGATCTTGTCACCCTTACTTAAAGTAACTCCTTTAAAACATCTGCTTTGCAGCTATGGGGAATGCTAGATTAACAGCTGTGCCTCTAATCAAAAGTATCTTGCACTGATTCAGCTCCTCCAATGTACATAGTCTGTTCTTCATATTACAGGCAAATATTTGAGGATGTCCACGTTGCAGTCTGTAATATTTAGTCAAGGTTATTAAGAAAGTAATATCAAATTAGAAATTAGTTGCTCCGATATGAAACTGTTCTTATTTTACTGAGGTTTCCTAACGATCACTGTAGGTTTCATCCATTATCTTTGTGTCCCAAATTAGCTGATTGCATTTGATCAGGCCAGGGAATTCATTTTGAAAGACACAACTGATTCATTCTTTTTGATATACATGCTTGAGTTTTGGTATCTTCTCAAAAGCTCATCTTATGATCACAATATTCTTCCTCTATAAAGGCTTGATTTCACCAACAATACAAATCAGGTCAGCATCTGTGAAGAGATACTAATTTGTGAAAGAATCTTTTTCCCCCACATTTACATTATAAATGGTCACCTCCTTTCCCTCAGTCTAAAAGATCAGTCAAAGTAGTATGAACTGTACCAATTTATACAACTCTGTTAATCTACTGAAAGAATGAAAAGAGAGGAAGAAATTTAAATTAAGGCATTGTTTGCTACGCTAATAAATTAAATACTTCGGTACTTTTACATTGTTCTAAGTGAAAACCAGTCAGATAACTAATTTGCAGTTTGAAAACCATTTAGTTTAAATCCTTATTACTCATCTTCTTGACTAAAAGTTAAATCAGCTAAACTACAGTGCCCAAACAGATATTAAATCAAAGCTACAACTGAAGAGCACAACTTTCTTGCAATAAAATATGTATTGCTATGTTTTCTGGCATCACATTTACTGTCTGAATTTGGATTATCTATTATACCATTGTACATATAACAGCAGGGCTCAAAATATTTTTATGTCTGAATAAGTCATTTATTCTATAATAAACATTAAAGATATGCTGCTGTATTTAATTTCTGCAGAAAATGAAAGGCAAGCAAGTAGAGAAGTGGTTGCAATAGGTTGTTTAAAACTGTTCATGCTAGGCAGAATTAGACAGGAAACAAATTAAGTTTTATGGAAAATCAGTTAATACTCAGTGATACAAAAGTTGGGTTTGCCAAGGACACTTCATCACTCAGAAATATTCTACACCTCATATTGGATATGCAAAACCTCATCCCAAAGGGAGGCTCTGATTTCAAATGAGCACTGTTGTTTGATTTAGAAATTTGGGGTGTTGGGCAGAGGGGAATTGGGCTCAGAGCATTTCCTACAGGCAGCGTGGACTGTAGGAACAACTTCATGTCTGGGTGGGAAATAAGGGAGCTGCTTTCAGACTGGGAGATGAGGCACAGGAATCAATGACAGGATTAATTACCTGATAAATCCTGAGACCCTTAGGAGAGTTCTATGTCTCAAGCATTTTGTGCTTTATTTATTTATTTATTTACTTATTTATTTATGGACATTGTCCACAGCTGCCTGAGACTAAGAGCACCTCTGAGGCTGCTCCTGAGTTGCATTTGGGTCAGTTCATTCTGCCCAGCCCAAAGTTCACTGCTGTGTAAAAAGGTCCAGATGATCTTTCCTCTCTGCTCCACCAAAATCCTCTTCACAGCAGGAAGCCTGACCAGGTAGATGAGGTATCACACTGGCCTTTTCTCAGGTAACAGAAGGCAGGTTTAGAGGTCAGCTGCCACTCTCAGAGACTGAGAACTAAATTCTCTGGGGGAATATCAAAAAAGGTGTTTGTTAATAGATTATTAGATTACATAGGGAAAATTTAGCAGGGCTGAAAGAAGGAACAGAAAGATGAAAAAAGACAGGAGTTCCCTTGCAGGCTTTTGTCACACAAATTTCCTAAAATTGTGCTTGCTTCTGGAAGGGACAGATGGATTGTAAAGGCTGGAGGCTGAGTGCCCACAGAGACACAGAAGCTTATTTATATCACAGCTTCTGCCTTGCTGAGTGCACCTCCAAGAGAGACTCTCCAACCAGCACCTATTCTTAAGAGAATTATATTCTCTGGTTTTCCTACATGGAAATCTAGCCCCAGGGAAAGGAAACCCTTCCAGCTGGTCAGGCCACAAACACTTCCAAAACTGAGAATCTGTCTCTGTGTGGAGCTGCTGCATTCATCTCCCCTGTTGTAAAGGCAGCAGCTAAATCCATCTTTCCTTAAGATCCTAACATCAGATGGAGATCAAAGCAGGCCTTTGAAAAAGGGATGATGAACCACAGGTAAGCCTTCAGTTTATGGCAGGGTGCATTCTGCAGGGTGCTGCCTCTCATGTTGGGATTTTTCTAGGATAGTGAAAGCTCCTCCTTCAAGACTCTTTTGCTTCTGCCTCTTTTTTTGCCACCCTGTAGAGCTGGCCATGGCAACCTGTCCCTGGACTTTCAGACAGGTCAGATTTGTTATCAATACTTTTGCTGAATGATAATTTGTTTATGATTTCTTGGAAGATTTCACAGTATGAAAAGAAAAAGTAGCACAGGCATATTTTAAAGCAAGTGCTAAAGGTTCAGTTTATAGAAGAGCAGTACTACAAATTGTGCAAAGCTTGAATTTGACAAAGAATTTATTATAAAAAGATTTTAATGAAAGCCCACCTTCACCAATATTGTATCAGTTTTGAGGCCTAGGATATCATCAGCTGATTTAACAGAGATTCAGTTCAGATCACCACTTACCTTTCAATTCAATAAACACAGTCATCCTGCAGGACTGATCTCTTCCAGTGAAACCACAAATCCAGAAGAGCGTTGAAGTCCAGCTCAGCAAACAACAGCTATTAAGACCATTGAAGAAAGGGTGAGAAACATGTCTGCCATTCTAGAAACTAGTGTCTGCCTGGATCATTTTCCTCTCTTTGCACTTCATTTAATCATATGCCATTGTGTTTTTGGTTTTGGGGTGTCAGACAGAGGTGTTTCAGAGGAAGACTCTTTGATTGTGTTTCTGAGGGAAAAATCAGCACTTTTTTCCCCCCACTGTTTATTATGTGACATCATTGGCCAAGCATTATCTATTCTGCCCAGGATCTTACAATGGATTGCCTTCTCTGGTAAGTGGGAGCTGGTTGGAGCCTTCCCAAAAGCACTGGTGAGGTAGAAGGTGAGGTTTGATGTAAGTCATAAAGAGCCAAACCATTGTGTATGTAGTTAGGTTGAACAGTACTTATAGATGGATCAGTATTTACAGCTGGACCTTTCCAAGGTGTCAGCACAGGTTAACTTATTTGAGTGAACATTCTACAGCCCTCTGTCCAACAATGACCCTGCAAAACACAGAGCAGGAGTTATAAAAGTAGTTTAAGTCTCCTGAGGAAATGGGTACTAACCTGATGAATTAATATTCCCAATCATACATAGAAATCTAGTTCTATTTTTTATTTTTGTTTTTAAAAACTTTCTTACATGGGTGAAATTTACTGCAAAGGACTTCATTAAAATATATGACCACTCATGCATGTAAATGAAATCTGAATTAGTACAAGCCATAGAGATGAGTCAGCAATGTAGATTTATGTCTGTTTTAATGTGGTAAGAAAGATCTTCTGAGAAGACAGAAAAACATTATTTAAATTCCCATAATTTAAGAAGTGAAGCCCCTTTCAGCAGCACTTGAATACCTTGAAGGATATACATGAGGACTTTTCATAAATTACCTGGTGGATGTAAAATAAAGGTTATTCAGAGTAATTACGTAGGACAGTCTAATACAGTAGGGCTGGAATTTCCTTGAGTCCATTAATATAATTTGTGTCCTGTCAGAGAAAAATCAATTAGAGGTATACATCAGGGGATTGCACTTTGTTCTGAAAAGGTGGAGCATGTACTAAATCCCCCTGGATATATGGGTCAGTTCCCTCAAGTCATTCTTTTTTAGTGGATTCATATGAACTGAGATAACTGGGTATTGTAATTTTGGTGCTAACATCTAAATGTCGGCTACAAATCAGTTTGTGTGTAACACTCATTGTGGATTTCATCCTAAAAGGACTAATAGCAAAAAACACACCAGAAGTCTGTGGAAAAACAGGGATTCTACTTACTAAGAGATATGTAATTTTTTTAGGGAGCAAAGAAAATATGTCACTCCCTCCCATCCATCCATCCATCTTGTTTATTTCTTGCAGTGTACAGTGTATTTTATGTGTTCAAATAAGTTAGTATAAGGATAACAGAGAAGCTAAATAAAATGATGCTGTTCTCTAGTCTGCCATTGGAATATGTCATTAAGACTATAAATGATTTCATAATATGTATTTGCTCATCGTAATTCCATTTTTGAAGAGCCTGTGATAGAAAAGTAACTTTTCCAAATGAGGAAATAAGCTTGAGATAATGAAAAGATACTCATACCCCAACAGAAAATTCCTTCTGTTCTACTTGTGAAACTGCAGAGAAAAACTCTGTAAAAAAACGATTGTCTTTCTCACTCTGAGAGTCTATATCACCTGCAGAACTGAGTATCTTTTTTTTCCCTAACCTATGAAGTACTCTCACTTGTTTATCTACAGAAATATTCTACATTTTCCATGTCCCACTAGAGAATCCAAATATTTCATACTACATGGAGGGATAGGGGATTTTGGGGAGGGGCAGCCTGCAGGAATCCTAATCCCCTTGCAAACAGCAGCAGTTTATTCCAAGTTCTTGGAAAATAATGAAGAAATGTGCTTCTTATCCTAGATCTTTATTCAAGAAATTCTTTAATGGGGTGTGGGCATTTGGTCAGCTCCTTAAGGGTTTGAAGTGAGCACTTCCCCTTCATGAGAGCTGGGTAATGCCCAGTCTAGGTTGCTGTGTGTTCACCAGGTGATTTTCTGCAGCTGTTTAGGAGGTGTTTGCACTGCTGGTGCAACAAAACACAGTTCCTTGATGGGAGCAATCCATAGATGGAGCCATTGATAGAGCTGTTCAGTTCCACCCAGAGCCATGGGAATGGGACAAGCTTCTCCACTTGTCCACAGGCAAGAATGCACTGTTTGGCTGGCAAAGCACACCAGCCAGAGAGCCAAATACTTTGCCCTGTAATTCTTAGCATGGTTATTTGAGACTCATTGTGGACTAAAATGGCTTTTCTCTCTAAAACCTGATTCAGGTGGGGGCCAGAAGAGTAGCTATTTCAGGGAAATGTCTCTTGTTCACACTGTTTTAGAGCCTGGGACTTTGCTGCTGTTCCAGGGGCATAACAGCAAACCATTTAAGATTATGTAGCAGGTCGTGATTGAAATCCTCAAAGGCAAATAAGCAGTTGGTATTTGTCACTTTATGGGTTTTGTCTCAGGGATTCTCTCAGTTACAGCCTCTGCTAGTGTTGGAGAACAAACCCCATTTTCATGGGGACATCTGTGTGAATGCTTGAATTTACATCTGTCAGTTTAGCGTGCTCCAGTTCCTAATTTTGCAAGATAATATTTCCATTTATGTTTTTATATTGTCTTGGAGAAAATGTCCAGTTCTCCAGCCTCTTCCTGTGAAATAATGTGTTGTATATGCTGTACACTACCTTGTATCTTGTTTAAATTTTGGGTCATNCAGCACTAGAACAAGTCCCTGGTTTTTTTGCCCCTGTGATGTGAAACCTCTTTTTAGTCATAGTTGGTGGCATTTCCCATTATCACACGAGGTTAGGAAAGTACATTTAGTCCTAGTCCTGGAATACATCCTCGTTTCAGTCTCTGACTTCTTTGTGTGCTAATAGCTGATAGGCTTCTTCAGCTGCCAGGAGCATCCTCTGCCCACAGTTGTGGCTCCCCAGCACGTGTGTCCTTCTTGGAGGCAGCACAGAGTGAAGGACAACCAGGGGCTCAATCTAGGCCCTGATTAAAGCATGAATAAGCAGTACCAAGTACAGAAAAGAGAAATCCCTAGCTGCCTAAATCTGAAAGCAAACAGCACAACAGCATCAGCACAGAGCCAGAACATCCTTTGGGGCTGCCTCATCCCTCACTTACCTGTGAGAGGAATACAGTATTTCCCCAAATTCGTCTCCAGATAAAGGAATTTGTGTGTGAAATCTCAGTGGGAGGAATTTTGTTGTGACTCACGACACTGATAGAAGTGACCTGTGCAGTTAGTGCTGATGTACCCTGCTGTAAACAGAATGGGGCTGTGGCTTTGGGGTCTTGGCATGGCAGAATGTTACATGAGCAGTGCTACCTTCAGGATCTGAAGATGACATTTCTGCCATGGAAAAGGCTCACCTGCTTCTTGGATGGGCACGTTCCTGGTGGTGTCTGTGCTGGGACACAGGAACAAGAGTGCATTGCAGGGATGTGCAGGGGAAAGGGCATTTCATTGTGTGAATATGTGTAATTATAATTACCAGAGTTTACCAGGTGATTACTTTTTACTGCTTTCATTATGGTGCCCAGCAGAAATACATACTGTTATTGTGTTTGTGGTCTCCTGATTGTACATGCAGACAATATGCACTGAAATAAAGGCAAAGATCAAGGCTTCAAATGAAGTCTCTTTACACTAGTTAAGGCCTGACCCATGTTTACCTAGTTGGATTAAATTAAAAGCAGTATTTGTGATCTTTTTGTTCCATACATAGTAAATGATTGAAAAACAGTGTTAAATGTAATTTCTGATCCTTATTGCTAGCAGCAGAAATTCATTATTTAGACTTGCATTCAGTGAAATCAACTGAAATTTAGTTTCTGCTCTCACTGAGAACAGGATTGAAAGAATCCATATTGATGTGGAAAATGAAGGCAGCCACGTTTTTGAATGTGATTGAACATGTGTAATAAAGCATAGTACTCTCATTCATCCTAATAGGCATGATAAAAAAATAGTTTTCCTACAAGCCTACAAGTAATACAAATGAATTAAAGTAATTTAATTTCAAAATATTTTAAAAGTCACAATGATAGCTG
>VZTT01039777.1:0-12429 GCA_013400855.1 Buphagus erythrorhynchus | reverse complement strand
GACGAGCAACTGTGAGCAGTAGTGAGTGCTATATTTAAAAGCTGGCGAGGTGCCCAAATTCCTGAAAAATTCTCTTTTTCTAGGCTTTGGCTCGAGCTTGTTCTCGTGTAAAACAGCACTGGCACCTAGTGGCTGCTGGATCCAGGCACAGCATCCCAAAAAAGCGTGTGGGAAGCAGGAAAGGGCTGCTGGTCTCTTGCCTGCCAACAGCCACGATGCTGTTACAGAGCAAATTAAACCAAGAGCTTCTCTCGCAGAGAAATTTCTACACACAAAATATGATGAAAATCCCAAAAACTTCAAAATCCTGCCACTGGTGACAGCCAAATAAACAGGAGGTGTTTCACAAGGGAACCTGAGCTGGGGCACGAGGGACTCTCCAGGTATCTTAATTCTGGCTTTCAACACTTCCTCTCCCACGCTTCCTAAAAAGTCTCTTTTGGGATCAGATGTTCATGGTTTAGAGGGTAAATCTTTTATTGTGCAATTCAGCTTGGCTTGCTTAAACACGTCCTACATGTCCTTAACATGTCCTACTGAAAAAATAAACCCCACTGTTAGCAGGGTGGCTGGGGGAGCTTTTAGGAGAGGACATCAGGAGCATCTCCAGGGATTTGACTCCCATTGATGTTCCTTCAAAGCTCTCTCTTTTTCCTGACTCAATATCGTCACTGCTTTGAGCTCCTCCGGATGGGGATCTCTGAGACTGATTGCAGCTGGTTGGAAATGAATAATTCATCCTCTCCTACTGGTTTTAAAGAGAGGCAAAATTATCTGATTGATGATTCTCTGAAGAATTAAGGAGATTGCATACAAAATTGGTACACATTATTAAACATTTACAGTTGTTTAGCTGTCAGGCCCTACAAGAATCCTAAATCCAGATCCGAAATATGTTTTTTTCTCCCTGTGACCCCTGTTTCTACCTCTTACAGAGGGCAGAAGAGATTTAGGGACTGTGGAGCTGTCCCCACTTAGGGCAGCCCATGGCAGTGCTGGTGGGAGGCAGCTCAGGAGGGACCTGCCACCAACACTGGGTCATGGTGGTCATGGCTTTGCCCAGGTAGCTCTGAAACCTTCCTGGGAAGATCCTATTCATTCATGGGGACTTTTTTGTGGTGAAATCCTTTCAGCCAACGGGTTTGGGCACTGTCCTTGTACCCTGCAATGGCATCTTCATTCTGTGCTTGGATGAACTCTTGTGTGGGCTGGAGAGGGACCACAAACCCTCCTGTAGGTGGCTCTGGGTGGTCCTTCATGCAGCTGGCCTTGAGTCCTTCCTGGTGCTCCAACAAAGCAGGCTGGGGCCTGTTCAGATCTGCCTCATCCTCAGCTTTAACTCATAAAGTCAGTTCTTACTGATTTCCATCTAATTCTGTCTGGAAGAGCCTATTCACTATCAAGAGGCACAGGTTTAATGACTAAAGAAAAATTTGCATCATTATTACAATAAGAATCAGATGGAACAGGAACCACTTGACTGAGGACACATGGAGGGACTCAGCTGCAGGGAAAAGCCAGAACTTTCCAGGAAGTCAAGGTTTGCACATCAAAGGATAACCAGCAGCACTCAAGGGGCAACAGTGACGCCCAGAGCCACACAAACCCCTCCCAGAACATCGTGGCATCACTGAGCTGGAGGGGACCCCCAAGAATCATCCAAGTCCAACCCCTGCACAGCCCAGACACCAAACCTACTGCCCACTCCTTCAGGGGATGGGATCAGCTAGAGAGCTGTGATTTGGAACGCTGAGGATGAGCCCTCAAACGGGACAGTGATGGTGTGCAGCAGGTTCACCCTCTTCTTGTAGTGGCCGAAGTAGCGGAGGCGGTACACGCCCGGCTCCGCGCCCGCCGGGATGTGCCACTCGATGGTCACGTTACTCTGGCCACGGGACCCTTTGCTCCAGTAAAACCTGCAGAACAGGCCCAAAACTGCAGTCAGCAAGGAAATCCACGCTTCATTGGCACTCACTATGCACAGTGAGATGAAGACACTCCAGGTAAGTGTTAATTTAAGTCCTCCCTGTGCAGGGGCAGAGCTAAACCAAGAGGGTGAATATTCACTTAAATCACAAAGTCTATAATTATTGAGCTCAGGACTTCTGGCACCCGTTTCCACATCAAAAGCCCATTTTCTTTTACAGACTCCTTGTGCAAAAGCCTTTCTGCTCAACCCCCAAACTCTACAGAGAATGCTCAGCCTCAAAACCCCACACATCATCTGGACACGAGGGATTTTTTCAGCTGGATTTGAGGGAGCGCTTCTTGGGAAGCTGATGAAGATTCACCTACAGCTCTGAAAAGTGTCACCAGCCTTGCTGTTTTGTGGGTATTTTTCCTGGAGGCAGGTATCTCCATCCTTAACTTGTCTTTTTTCCAAACTTTTAAAAATTGTTGTCTGTTTATGCTGCCCAGCACATCTGGCCAGTTTTCCGTGTGAGTCTCTCCTGTTTTCTCTTTGGCATCTTATTCATCCCCACAGTGTGCCAGATGGATGGATATAGGCCAGGAGCAAGCTAGACCACAAACCTTCTGCCCTTCCTCCTCCCTTTCCCAAATGTACAAGCCTCCATTCCAGATTCTGGAGCCAAGGGGAACCCCAGTTTTGCCAAATTAACCCCCCCAAATACAAGCTGATCCTCCCCTGGAGAGCATCACCTGCAGGGCCAAGACTAACCTGGGGTTGGGAGCTGTGGAATGAAGCCCTTCAGGTTAGACTGGAATGACTCCCTGGATTCTGTGGGACAGGGAAATGGCTCAGGGGGATTCTGTGGGACAGGGAAATGGCTCAGGGCACCCACCTGGTGTCCCAGGAGGCATCATTCAGCACCACACGCCAGCTGCTGGAAATGTTGGAGTACTTCTCCACCGTCAGGAAGTTATGCTCAGTCTGGAATAAAAACACCAGAGTTAGGCAGACACTGAAGGCACAGGCACACCCCCACCTTCTGTGGCACTTTAAACTGGATAGGGACTGTGCTTCCTCATGCTTTACTGGCAAGTGTGGGAATTACTGGCAAAAGTGTTTTATTTTACTGCCAAAGCACGCATTTGAGCTGATAAACGATGCAAAGGACTTATCTGTAGGAAGAGAATGGGCAGTGACAAATGTCTATGCAAGGTCAGTGATGGAATTAATTGAGTGCTTTTCTAATTTCCTTTGTTTTGTTACAATAGAGCAGCAGGGTGGTAGGATGGAAATTAGAGACTGGGTTTGCCCTGGATACCAACCTGGTCTAACACATAATAAGGTTCAACTTCAATAATATAAAGAGATCACAAACAGCCCAAATTCACTTCTTTGCCCCAAAAGCTTTCTGGTGGTATGAATTCCCAAAGCACACATCTTCCTCTGGTCTCCCAGCAAAGAAAAAATCCCACACAAATACCCATTAATCCCAAACACCCCAATTCCAGCATCATTCCATCGCATTTACCGCATTCTCTGCAGAGTTCCTGGGGTTTGCACCCACAAAAGTCACTTCAGCAACTTCTCCCTGGGGGGGGAAATTGAGATTTGTATTAAAGGCTGAGCAGCACATTAAGAGCATCCTTTGGAGAGGCCATTTGATGTATTTAGGGGGTGGGTTGGTTTTGTGTTGTTTTATTGTGCTTGGTTTGTTGTTGCTCTTGCTTTAAATTATTTATAATTTCACTTGTTGCAACAGCAGGGGACAATTTATGCTTTGAACTGCTGCTCTGGGCCTTGCCATTCCGCTTGTCCTGCTTGCTGGATAAACTCCACCACTGCACATAAAAAAGGGAGGAAATAAGGGAGATTTTTCAGAATGCCTCCCTGCCTTACTGCAGGGATAAGGAGACATCAATGAGGTGAAAGCCGTTGCTCTGAACATCTTATCTAAATGCTGAGCATTGAAAACAGAACCATTTCTGACATTTTGATTTCATTTCATTTCCATTCCACAGCAGAGGCATCAAAGGTGACCTAATTGCTGCTTGTAAAATAATCACTGTACAGTATTTGCCTACTTAATCAACTGCTATTTTATTTTGAAGCAGAAGGGGAAATCTGCTTTGTGCTGAATGAAGGGCTTTTATTTTCCCCTTTATTCACCCATTTTATTCCCATTCAGTACAGTGGCATAGGCATGGAAATGTTCTGTCCCTGCCTCCTCAACTCTGCCCACTAGAGAGATCAGACCTGTTTGATCTGAGGGCACCACAACTCACAGACTAGTGGGGTTTGGGGGGAAGAATTTAAAGGCAATTTCTCAAACAGGTTTTAGGGACTCCCTGAAGCTCTCACCTCTCGATACTCTTGTCCCACTTCTTCCAGCACATCCCCAAAGTTTTTGTTGGCGGGCGCGTTCTCTGCGCTGAGAGAAGGCAGCAGGGTCAGGTTGGTTACGCTGAAAAGTGGGGGCTCTGGACCACGGGGCAGCTCCTCAGTGGCATTCTGGGAGAGGGAAGATGTGCTCCTTAAACACAGACAGCCAGAATTCCCTGAGGAATTCCACAGAGCTGCTCCAGCTCTGCCCCCCACCCTCTGCTTGCACAGATTGTAGGAATAATAAAGTGAGCATGAAACCAAAGCAGAGGATTTCCATCTGTGCTCTGCCTGCACAGGACACCTGCTGCCCTGCTGCTGGGGTCTCCTAAATCCAGCCCCAGGATATCCCAGGATATTCCTGCCCACTGCTCCTGCCCATTCACATGGTCACAGGGATAATGGGCATTGCCAGGTACACCAAAAATGCAACAGATTCTTTTTCCTTTTGGTAGGAAAGCAGCAACTTCAGGGTCTGCTGAAAGGCTGGAGGTACTGATTTCCTACACTTAGAGCTGCAAAACCCCCAGAATTTCTCAAGTGGTGTCAGAGCCCCATTACAGGAATTATTTTCACAGCATGTAGTGTTTCTCAAGGTGGATTCTGAAGAGAGAGGGCAGCAGCCAGGTGGCCTCGGTGAGGAACAGCCACCACCACTGCACAGGATTTGGATGTGCCCAGCAGCCTGTGGAGTGCAGGAAATGCTGCTTACCAGAGCAATAGCCTTGGCCAGGCCCCTGTAGAGCTGGATGTAAGCAGAAAGGGTGTGTGGCCCATAAATAGTCGAGGCAGCCTCGTATCGTTGAACCTGCAGAGGACAAATTTGGGACAGGAGGGTTGAGAGGGCTCCTGAGTGCTTTGCACATCCCACCCCACCCAGCTCAAGATCAGCACTGGGGTTGTTTACTCCCTTTCTGATAAGGAGACAGCCCCAACATATTTCTGCTGCCATTTCAGGTTACTCATCACTCTCCAGCCTGTTGCAAACAGGGAGGGCCTGTTTGCTCTTCCAGTTAGCACAGTTTTTACCCTCTTTGCTCTTCCAGTTTTCACAGTTTTACCCTCTTTTAAAGGCTTATGATGCAACTTTCCTCCCCCTCCAGCTTCTTGGGGTGGGATTCTTCCAACCCCAGTTCTTCCAACCTTCCCTCCCAGCTCTCCCTGCCTGTTTTTGTGACAAAGAAAAACATCTCTAAACACACATCATTTCACATGAATTATTAGCCCCTGGAGCTAAAAGCTGAACTCAGACTCAATCCACATTTTAACATTTACCTGGTATTCCTCATAGGTGGTGATGTAGTGGGTGTACACGTTGCACAGACCTGCAATCACAACGTTCATCCCTTTTGTCCCATGGGAATTAAATTCCTAAGGAAGGAAATAAAACCTTTACCTTGAAACAACTCCTTAATGCACCACTATACTGTTGTTATTATTGTTCTTGTTATTATTATTATATCAATATTTGTTATTATTGTTATGCTAGTAGGCATCATCATTATTATTAATATTATTATTATTTATCCAGGACAGAATACAAATTTATGGTGGGAGGGGGGCTGGATGCTCAGGAATGCAAACCTACAAGTGCAATTTGCCTTTTTTAAGGGCTCATATTCACTCCCCAAAGAAAAAGAGGACAAACGACCTCACATTCCAGTAAATCTAAGGGTTTTTTGGAAGCTGATGTCTGTGTACTCCTAAAAAATCAAGGATATAAGTATGAGAAAGGCCCAGTGAATTGTGGAGATAGCATCTGGGATCGGGATTTTATTTAGGCTGCAGCCAGGATGTGTCAATCGAATGGAAAAAAATACTTTTTTTTCTTTTTTTCTTTTTTTGTCCCCTTTTTTTCAGTTGTTCTCATGTTCCAAAATCCTGGTAGGGGTTAAGGAGCTGAACCCCTCCATCCCAGAGCCAAACTCCTTCTGGCATCAGTTGTGCCTGGATCCCTGTGGAATTGGCTTAATGGCTTGAAACCCTATCAGTTGGTGTTTTGGGGAGGATATTCATTTCTCCTGCCTGTCAGGAAGCAGATGGAAAATCTGTCTGAAGAAAATGGGAGAAGGAAACATCTGTGGGACACGAGCCCCGTGAGCCCAGCTGGGAGGAGAGGAGAGGAATACCAGGAGGCTCCAGAAAAGAGAAGTTCCAGATGTGCTGCGCTCTGGGGAAACCTCAGCAACTCACATTTTTGACAGCTTCCCGCAGCCTGCGTCCAGACATGGTCCTAGGGCATGGAGGGAACAAAGTCAGGCTCCAGAATCACAGAATCCCAGGATCCCTGAGGCTGGAAAAGCCCTCCCAGCCCATGGAGCCCAAGCTGTGCCCCATGCCCACCTTGTCCCCAGCCCAGAGCACTGAGTGCCACCTCCAGCCCTCCCTTGGACACCTCCAGGGATGGGCACTCCAACCCTCCCTGGGCAGCCCCTGCCAAGGCCTGAGCACCCTTTCCATGGAGAAATTCCTCCTGCTGTCCAACCTGAGCCTCCCCTGGCACAGCTTGAGGCCCTTTCCCCTTGTCCTGTCCCTGTTCCCTGGCAGCACAGCCTGACCCCCCCCTGGAGTTGTGGAGAGCAGGAATCTAAAGCAGGAATTGCTGGCTGGACTTGCAGCACCCACCAGAAAACCCTACAGCAGCTCCAGCACTGCCCAACATCCCTTAAAGCCTCAATGCACAAGTTCAACCAAAACACCTCAAAACATTTCACACCCATCACCACAGCCAGGGATGGGCTGGAGGCACCCCAGGGCAGGGTAGAAATAAAAGTAGTAGAGATAAATCATGATCCTATTTAAATTTGCATCACTGCACCACCAACAGTCAGTGCAATTCATCATTATGGTGTTTGTGGTGCCAAAAACAGGATCAAAGTTAACAAATTCCTTTGCTTTCCTGGAAACTGCATTTTGTTACAGCCAAAATTATGCAGGAAGCCTGTGTGCATCTCAGTCGTTCTCAGGGTGACTTTGGGGACAATTTTGAGCCTACTCCCCTTTCTACCTGCAGGCATAACTGTTCCAGGAGGTTTGAATGAAATCTGGATATAATAAATAGAGCAAGACCCAAGGAATACACACGTGAACTCCCCAGGAACAGCAAGGATTGCCAGGGACCCGATGGCAGCAATCTGCACATCCACGATGTCCGGGTGCCAGGGGTGGGGCCAAGTCATCTGATGGGGAGGAAAAAGTGCAGATAAATACTCTGGTTTAGTAGGAAAAAAAAATATCTGAGTTGTTTTCCTTCCTACAGTAATCAACCAGGCAGGTACATTTATTTTGCGAATCTATTTGTAAATTAAAGTTAATTTATTTGTGAAACACGTGAGAAAGTGTTTTACCTTTATATGACGCCTGACCATAAGAGTCACATAAGGCACAGGTAAATACTATGGGTAAGGCCAACCCTTTCCCCTTGTCCTGTTTGCAAACCCTAAATAAGGTGTTGCCAGAGAGGCAGCTTTAGACAAAGTGGGTAAAGAAGGTCAGGGTAGCACCTAGAAACCCCTCACGTGCATGGAAAAAGGACAGGATTGGAATTGATAAGGAGAAAAAAAAAATCCCCTTCCAGCAAGCCAAAAAAATGTTTTTTTTTCTGAGGAGCAATTTGCTGGGGGCAAAACATAAATGACAAAAGCTTGTGAAGCACATCAGAAGCAGGAGACCTGCCAGAGCATCCCTAAAATGTGCTAAAGCCATAAGAATAGAGTGTAATTTACTCTCAGTAACACCATCCTGCACAGAGGAGGAGGAGGCTGGGAGGAGCTGAGACCTCTTTTGTGGAGAGCTGAGGAGCTGATTGAGCACAAAGTGACAGCAGGGAAGCTTTTAAGGAGGCTGGTGGAAGGAATAACACTGAATTTCCTTATCCAGATGGCCTCATCTCTGAAGAACCCTGGACATGATCCCTCTGCACGTTTGCCTCGGTGCCAAGGGAGCATCAGGTGGGAAAAGGGGCAGTGATTTCCAAGTGTAGCTGTAAAGCAGGATTTGGGGAGAGCTCAGGAAGTGCAGAGCCATGCCCTGAGCACGGGGATGGGCTGGGATCAATGGAGCAGCAGCTCTGCAGAGCCCATGCAGCCTGTGCTCCTTCCTTCTTCTTCATCAGACATTGCCTGTATCTCCCTAACAAACCCGTGAGGGATTGGGATCTGTGATCCCAGCCCAGCCCAGTGAACCCTGCACTCCCACACGGGTGTGCCCTTACCTCTCCCGTGCTGAAAAGGATAGGCTTGGGTTTGTGGCAGGCTTTGGTTTCATTCGATGGCTCTCCCAGCACCTGGTCCCGGATTTGATCCCAAAATGGGTCCCCTTCTACTGAGCCTGGAGGGGAAACATCTTTTAACACTGTTGTTCAGCTGCCCCAGCAGCTCTCAGATAGACACTCCCTGCTCCCAGCTCCTGGGGGTGGGATATTCCTCAGTGGGCTCTCAGCACCTCCCTGTCCTGGGGTGGTTTGAAGAGCTGAGCTTCAGCCCAGCTCAGCCCCATCCTGGCAGCCTTCAGGTAACGAGAACAAATGAGCAGGAGAGTCCCAAACCAGCTCTTTCTTCTCCCTATTCCCCATCCCATCCCATCCCATCCCATCCCATCCCATCCCATCCCATCCCATCCCATCCCATCCCATCCCATCCCATCCCTTTCCTCCCTCCATGTCCTTTTCCCAAATGGACACAGACAAACCTGCAAGGGGGTTTCCTCCACCTTCCTAAAATCCATCCCTGTGGATGCTGTGAGGAGGCTCCAGGGGTTTCAGTCTATCTGGGGGTGCCCCATGCCCTCGCTGTTGGTACAAAGCCACATTGGGATCCACCCCCAAATTACCTTGGGTGAAGTTGAAAGCCCCCACTCCATCAATAGTCCCCGCAGCAAAGCTGTGCCCCAGGGCTGGTTTACAGGTTTTAACCTAAATCAGAAGGGGAGAAGAAAAGGAAAAGGAGGGAAAATCCATTTCCCTGATCGTGGCAGGTGCTGCTGCAGGAACAGGGCATCTCCTCCTGCTCTCACCGTGTGTGTGGCATTCAGCTCCACAGACACATTGCTCATGTTCACCCACTGGTGGGCTGAGCTCACGGGTCCTGTCACCTCCTGGGAGGCTTTTTCATACAGCTCCTAAGGGACACACAAGGTGGAGAAAAATCTTTGAGGGACAAAAGGTCAGCTGTGCTGAGGAACAGCAATATGGATCATTCCCTCATCTGAGCACAACAGGGCCTCTTCCAGGCACCAATGCAAATCTGTATTTCCCAAATCCCTTTGTTTCTGTCACCCTGCATGCCCCAAGCTCTCCCTGTCTCAGGGATGGGGGACACTTTTCTTTTGCAGCTGAAACATGTCCCTATTTCAGCAGGATGGCAACTTCCTTCTCCTGGTTGCCGCCTCTTGGCACTTCTCACATCTTAGACCAAGAAGAAAAAAATGTTTTCTGTGAGAAAGAAGCGCTTTGCTCTGCTCACTGCCTCAAAGTAATGGGACTCTGCCGTGTATTTACTGCACTCCTGACAGCTGAAGGTATTTACTACACACACTCAGCCCTCCAGGGAATGGTTTTCCAGCCTCAGGTTGGTACATGGGAAGGGGAACAGAAGTTATTCAGGTTTAATGACATTCCTGGATGGAACTGAGGGAACTGAGCCTTTGAAGGCCATGAGTCTGAGGTGTTAAAGACAGCAGCAGTGTTCTTCCCCTGTGTTTGATGCCCACACCAGGACTCTTGGCTGGGGACAGAGGCAGGATCAGCCTGGAGTGACCTCAGGGCACAGCCCCTGAAGCAGTGACTCAAGGAAAAGCCACCACCAAGCCTCCTGCTCTTCCTCCAGCTCCTACAAGCTGCTGTCCCTGAAATGCTGCCAAAAGCCCACAAGTGGTGTGTGATGGTGTCTCTGAGCTCCCCCAGGAGGATTCTTCCCATCATGATGCCTTTGAGATGAATGGGAGGGAGGGGGAGAGGATAAGAAGGGACATCCTCATTATACCCCAGTGAGGAATATTGAGATCAAAACCCCAAACCAACATTTTCAAATGACAACACCTGCAATCATGTATCTCAATAAAAGTATATATTGTCCATTCTAAATTCAGGTTTCTAATCAGATGTGTTACACCTGAGGAAATTTTTCACTACCATTAAGATTTCCTACACTGTCCTAAGCCTAACAAATTCCAGGCTCTGTGGTCCTCTTGATTCCAGTAGACAGAGACATCACCAGAGGCTGTTTTGCAGAGCTCATTTACCCATTAAAAACAAAACCAAGGAACTTCAGAGTAATTTGAATCTACAAACATTCATTAAAACAGGTACAAGACAGATAGAATATGGAATATAGGAGATTATAGAATATGGAATATCCAGAGGGAAGGGATCCACTAGGCTCATCAAGTTGCTTAAATGAGCATGAATTCCTGTGGTAGCAGCACTCACACACACTCAGAAAGCAGAATATCCCTTACCTTTGCTTTCAAGTAGATATTCTGCCCTATAATCCTGGTGCTCTCAAACATGTCATTCCCAGGACCCTTGGCCATGCACATGGCTGCCTGTTGGGAAATTTGTTTGCTAATCAGTGATTATGGAGAGCATCAGGCACTGCCAGGTGGGTGTCAGACTGAGGGGAACCGAGGGATTCTTGCAGGCCACATCAAAATTAGGCATGGGGTCACTAAATTTGGGGTGAATGACCGGGAAATTGGGTGCACGAGGGACAAAGCGCAGTTAACTCCTGGAACTGGCATCCAGGACAGTCCAAAAAGTGGTGATATTTTGTTTTAGTGCCCTCTCCATGCACGGTGGCCCTGCAGAGGGTGGGACAGGGGGGTCACACTCACCCCTCCGACGGGACAGTAGCTCTGGGGGTTGTCACAGGACTCGCCCGTGTTGGCGCAGAAGGGGCCCCGCGTGTTGGGGGACACGTCTCCCAGGTTGGAGGAGGCAAAGGCAGCCACAAACGAGCCCTGCCAAGGCCAGAGGAGAGTTGCAGGGCCTTGCAGGGAAAGCTGCAAAGCCCACATGCAGCTCTCCCCACACCAAAAAAATCTGGTTTATTCCCAAAGTCACTGGGAGCAATGGATTGGGGGTTTAGGAACATCCCAAGGGGTAGGGCAGGAAGAGCAGAGGAGAGCTGGATGCCCACCATGCCACTTCAGAGAGAACTTCACACCACCTTGGTGTGCAGACAGAGTTCCCTCCTCCCCCTCTTCCACCTCAGCTCTTCCCAGTGTGTCCCCATCTTCTCTTGTTGCTGACCAGATGTTTATGAGTCATTGGAGCACCTTGGCACAGGAGTTTTTTCCCTTCCAGGACTGATTTACAGGGTGAGAACTATTGGAGCTGGCTGCAGGGACACTTCCCAGGCTGCTCAAGGCTTGAACACTTGCAGGGATGGGGCAACCCCAACCTCCCCAGATTTTAATCAAAATAAATGTGAGTTATTCCTCAAGTCCAAATAACTGCCACTGGTTACTAGTTTGGAAAGTCAAGAGCACACCTTGCAATTTCCCTTCTGTAGGGGAAAAAGGGAATGAATCAAAGCCCTCAGTGCTTGTGTTTCTGTGTTTGCCCTGCTGTCCCAGCCCACCCCCTCCCTGTCCCAGCCCTGTTTCACCCATCCCTTTGGGCACTCCCACCTCTCCAGGGAGCATCCCCTTGTTCTTCTCCTGCTCGAACAGGTAGGAGGCGTAGCCCACATTGTCACTGTTCACCAGGTGGTTGGAGTTGTTCATGCTCACGGGGTGCACAGCAAACCAGCTGGGGAGGGGTCACAAGGCACACACAGAAAATTCTCTGCTCACTCCATGCAGCAGCAATTGACCTGTTTAATCTTATGTCCAATCTTACTGTTTAATCCCATGTATTTATGGGAATTTTCTTTGGGAGAGCACACACAGAGCCTCGTGGTGCTTAGGGATGGGTTAACAGGAGCACAGGATTCCCATCCTCTCCCTTCCTAACCAGGGGGGCTCATGGCTGTAACAACCCAGGCCTTGAGGCCACAAGAATTTGTCACTGTCCTTATCAGGGCCACCTGAGAGCTCCTTCAGGCCTGAGCTGACTCTTGCAGTAACCCAGAGAATTACATTTTACAGAGATTTTTATATTCAAATGAACAAGGAGGAGTTAGTGATGATGGAAAAAG
>VZTT01039775.1:64711-77740 GCA_013400855.1 Buphagus erythrorhynchus | reverse complement strand
AACTGGGATGCAAAGAAGCAAGGAGCTGATGAATGCCATTAGGCTTTTTTGGTGGTATGGGATTGCAGGAATGGATGGATGGATGGATGGATGGATGGATGGATGGATGGATGGATGAATGAATGAATGAATGAGGCTCCATCAGGTGCAACAGAACCTTGTGCTGATCAGAGAAGCAGAGCACATGTTTTCCATCTTTCATCTGTCCCAAGATCATCCCCCTCCATCTTCTGTTTCATCACAGAAACCCAATCTCAGAGGCCTTCTCACATCCGTTACAGGGAAAAATAACTGGATCCAACACAAAGAGAAAGCAGGGCCATGCTACAGTAGAAAACCTCCTGCCACCTTCAGAGTTCGTAACATTTACCCCTTACGTTTCTAATCCTCCTAAACACAGGCAGAACAGCTCAGTTACACACTTATACACACACACACACACACACACACACACACACACACATTTGTATGCCTTGTGTTTGCAAATAATCTCTGATGTGGAGCTTCTCAGAGTGCTCCGTGGAAATCCGTAAGCCTGTAGCAGCCTCTGCATCCCCTTCGGCTTACTAGAGCAATAAGAACTTCTGAAGAGTCCCTGCAGCTTAGTTTGCTTTCCTACTGGCAGATGCACTTTGGATGCCTCTGATCAAAGTCCCTCCTCTTATTAGGTTGCACAGAATTATTTCTGATATTCTCCCTGCCATTCATGATCGCTTAACTACAATCCTTGCCCTGATCACCAGGCTCTCCCCTCCAGATGAGTTTTCTACAGTGATGGAGTGACACAAAGACTTCTGCAGGCTTGAGGAAGAGCTGCTGCCATCAGCCATCTAGCCGAGGTGTTTCTTCAGGTTTTCAAGCAGTCTTAGGTAGGGCTGCATCAACATCCTCCCTTTTTGTGCTGCCTGAAGGGCAAGTCCCACCATTTGGCTGTGTGTGACCACCCTGTTGTGAAGTGCCCTTGAAAGAGGCCGAATGAAATAACAGATCCTGGACTGGGGTCACTGGAGAAGCCTCCAGAACTTTTACTATACAGTTCCCTGTGTTTCCTAAATGTACAGTTTTCTGAAATATTCCAGTATTGACTTTAAGCTTGCTAGTTCTGCTTCTGCTGGAAGATGGGTCTTTTTCTTGCCTTTTTGTAAAGATAATTAAAAACAAAGACAACAGCAGAAACAGAAGTTCTCAGAGCAATGCAGCCAAACAGTGTGTATGCTCCCCCTGAATTGCACCTGGTAGTAAGGTGGCTTTTTTGATGTCTAGTAGGGACTGGCCTCTTATGACTGTTCACCTCCATGGCATCACAACCCAGTGTGGGGAGTATGCCCCACTTGGCCACACATTTTCAGGCAATTCATAAGAGCTTAAGAGTTCTGCAGCCTTTATTTATTAAAGGTGGCTGAGTCTGGCAGAGAAGTTTAAATGTCACTGAGTGTATTTCGTGAACTTATAAACAGAAGTGACATAGATAAGTACTGATGCTTAGGGAAGCAAGTAAGAAAGAGAGTATTTTTCCTTTGTATTAAAACATATCTTGGGACAGGTTTTGAACAGCTTTCCAGGCAAATAAATTGAAGGCAGAAAGCAAAAATAGCCTGTAGAAGGGAGAATTACTTTAAGACTCCAGAAAGCAGCAATTGTAACAGAATGCTTTTGTTTGTTATAAAGAGACTAATGGCTGTTTTGGTAGTAATAAGACAATGTGTAATAAATTTCTGCTATATTGCATATTTTTAGAGATTCCTAGTTTTTCAAAATCTGCTTCTGTAAAGTTGAAAACCTTAGTTACAGATCTCTTTTTGCTCATCCTTCTGTTCAATTTAAACAAAAACAGTTCTTGCTCAATCAAGGTTTTCTACAACCAGTATTTCTATAAGACTCAGATTTGAAATAGAATCACTTCCTTGAGGTTTAGTGATTATTGGATCAAGAAGTGTCCTGGCTATGACAAAGAGAAATATCTGAGGTTTTGCTATTATTAGCAATGTTTGTTCTCATTCTTCAAGCTATAGATGGGCAGGTATTTTCCCTTGACATTTATCTGACTACCATTACACAAATCTCAGCCCTTGTCCAAATCCACACTGGGATTTAGAGCAGACATTTAATCCTTTCTTTTGCACAGCTCCTCCTACAATCGCTGTAAAAGCTAAGGGGAGATCTCACTGCTGTCCTCAGCCATTTCATGGTACAGCAAGAAAGCCAAACTATTCTTGAAGGTATATGGTCACAAGAGGAAATAGATACAATTTGAAACACAAGAAATTATTACTATAAATGAAAAATACCCCTCTCCCAATTTTACCATAAGGGAGGTAAAATATTTAATCTGATGTCCAGAGACATGAGTGGAATAATTGTCCTTAGAGTTATCCAGCTCTGGAGATCTGATTTGGTCAGATCTGCTTGAGCAGAAGTTGAACAAGATGATTTCCTGAGGTTCCCTAAAATCCTAAAATATTCTGAGGTTGTGTGATTTTTTTGGAGCTGAGTTATAACTCAGAATTGTCACAATCACCTGACATTGGCACTGAATGCCTGAGCACATCTTCAAAGAGATGAAGCTCCTGTCTGGCATACCAAGAAAAAGATGAGAGAGGAAATCTCATGAATAGCTGCAGGATGGGAAGGCCAAGAACTTTCCCACAGGTTTCACATGTCTGTGATAAGGGCAAGAAATAAATCATAGGGAGTGGCAAAGGGATTAACAATGGCAGCTGGGCCAGGTCGTGACAGTTTAGCAAGCTGGACTTCATGAAGGAGTACTCACTTCAGGCTATGGGGGCTCTAAAAATGTTTTTCTTAGAAATGATGTAGCCATCCTGTCTATGAAGAAAATTTTCCAGATGTGGGTTAAATGTAGGTGACAGCACTTCTGCTCTCATATGTCAGAGGAGGCTATGAACTGTTTTTTTCCTAACTAGCTGAATCCCATGAGTGTTTTCCCAGACTGAAAGTTTCTTGCTTTTAATCTGATGTGGAATAAAACTGTCTTCAAACACAGAACTTTTTCCATGAGGGAAATCTTCTCTGCCAGCTAGCCCAAGGGTTTTTGAAGCTGGTTTCTAAGGATATGCACAGTACACAGTTCTTTCTGTGACAGAAAAGACAAAAGTTGATATGCAAAGACAGTTTTAGTTCTCCCCAGATTTTCTCCTTGGGCACTGCAAAAACTTCCCATTGTTGGAGATCTGAAAATCAAGGAGGGATATTTCTTCTCCAGTCTTTGCACAGCTATTAGGCTTCAAGCAGGAATTTCATTGAGGGAACTTACTTCACTGCTATTACAGAGAGGTTCAGACTAGACTAACCCAGTAACTCCCTCTGGCCTTAAATCTTGTAAGAATGCCTGCCTTTTCAATGTTAAGGAAATGTTGGGTTTTTATGTCCTAAAATGTGAACTCTGTAGGGCAAGAAAAGCCTTTGCTTCACTTCTTGGTGCAATGCTTGACATACTGACATCCTGTAAAGGTTACAATAGTATTAAAATAAAGAATGGTCAGGAGACCGGAAGCACCCATAACTCTTCTTCTGCCTCTTGTGGAAACCCACTCTTTAATTACTTAACTGCAATTTCTCTCTGATACAGTATTTTATCATTGCCTACTTTTCTTGAATGCTCATCTAATCCGTCTTAATGTTCTTTTAATATCACTTGGAATGGGATAATAATATTCTTGTACTTCTCTGGCACCTTAAGCCCTGACAGGTCCTAGTGTGCTAACAAGGAGAAGAAGAAAAGGGAAGTGCTTAATCCATCAGACAGTGCAAGGTCATGCAAGACATCAGACAGAGAAGAAGACCTGATAAAACTAAAAGCACTGGGGTGTTTGGAGGGGCAGGTTTAGCCCATGGCCCTGTACTTGCAGGAAGTGCAAACCATCCATTGAGCTTTAGTTCAGCACCTGCAGGAAATTGCCAGGGTAGGTGCTGATGTGGTGTGGGTGAAGTGCCAGCAGGATTCCTGCACGCTGATGCTGTGTGTTATGTCTTCAACAGGTCCTTCCACATGGCTTTATTTAGCTCTTCCAAACACTGAGAACTGGAGTAAAGAACTACACAGGATCTATCTGGGTAAGGACAGGGAACACTGAAGGGCATGGAGATGCACATTGAAGTTCTTGGAAAACCACTTCTTTCATCAAGATACCAATCAGAGAAGCGAGCTTCTTGGTTTTGACTTCAGTGAAACAGGACAATGCCTGTGCTGGGAAATTGGGAGAGGAAGGGATCACCGTAATGAAAGCAAAAGATGAGTATCTGAGCAAGTGTCTGTGCAACCATAGAGAAAGCAAATGAACACAACATGAGTACACAGCTAGGATATGAAAGAAAATAAGCTTAAGCTGGGCATAGGGTTAATGTCCCAAGTGACTGTGCTAGCACAAGAAAGTGCTAGGAGGAGATGTGAGCCACCCCATCCATAAAGTGATTGAAGAAGCAGGAGAGAATTGGGTGATGTGGGCAGCATTTCAAGCAGGACTGGCTAGAGGCCTGAATCTGTCAGGAAAATCATATTCAGCCTTGCTGAGAGTGGCTTTAACTGGGGCAGAGAGCAGACACCTGAACTGAAGTAATGAGGATCCATTTGTTCTTCCTCCACATGGCTGTAAGTGGGCAGTGACAGGACCAGCCTTAAGTCTTACCTATGGCACTCACGGGATCCTTAAAGAAAAGCACAGCTGCTCCTCCAGCCTTTTCCTTCCAGCTCTCCTCAGGAGGAAAGGCAGAAGAGCTCAAGTCATTAATGATCTGAGAGTCAAAAGAGTTAATGCTTACTGCATCTGCATCTTACAGGCCCTCCTGTAAGGGGCTGCTGCCGATGAAAAATGGATGCAACTCAGCAAGGCCAAATGCAGCTCCTCCACCAGTGCAGTAATGCCAACTGCACAGAGCCAAGGTGGAGGACTGGCCAAGAAGCAGCTCTGAAGGACATGGAGATCATGAGCTGAGTAACAATCAATAATCATCTGCTGTTCCCTAAATAAATGAATAAATAAAGAGGGTGAACATTAGCCTGGAATGGATGACTTCTGCTACCTGTTAAACAGGATTCAAAACCTTTCTGCCTGCTCATCACTGACAAGGATTCAGCTCGATAATTGTTTCCAGTGCATTTATAGCAAAATATGGACCATTTGGTAATGATAACAGCAAGGATGATTAGTAGTCTAGAAAACACATCATAAAAGCAAAGGCAGAATTGGGATTGTTTGGCCTAGAGAAGGAGTGTTACAGCTTCAGTTGTCATTTAAACTTGTAAAATCCTGAAAGGAAGAATTTTCATTGTATTTACATGCAACTACTGGAAAATACCTTCAGTTACTTACTTCTTGGAGAAAAAAAGGAAAGGGCAAAAAGAAATGAGCAGCAGCAGGAAAGATAGGTTCTCCAACTGTGCCCATCCTTAAGAACTGGTTAGGTCAGCCTCTGTCAGGATTTTTGAGGATTTTTGACAGGTAGATCTCTTGAAAACTGGGCACTGCCCCATGCTTGGGCATGATAAGTGCACACATTAATAAACAGAAGCTAAACTTACACAGTACCAGAGGTTACAATGGCAGTCCCAGGGAATGACTTGACAGAGACTGCAGCCACAGGACTGTCTGCAAATGGTGAGGGCAAACACCTCCAAATACTTAGTGCACTACAAACCTTAGAGGTGCCTCTAGCACTGACCTCTTGGCTAATGGCACATGCTTTTTGCATGGGAAAGGTGACCTCATGGCCTTACCTTAAATGTGAACGCACTGTTCATCAAGCAGTCCTTGGTAACCTTCTGCTAAGAGCAACATGGCAAAGAAACCACGAAGACTGTAGCAGTCCTTGACCTCCAAACTGGTTGAATATCAAGTTTATTTTCTCTCTCCTGTTCTGCAAAGTTGTTTTGCATATGTCTGTGACTGCATGGAGAAAACTACATCTGACAGTCCAGTTCTCCATCCAAAATGGACGTTCCCTACAAAGTTATTCTACAGAGGAGACAAGACTTTCTCAGAGACCCCTTCAAGATAGAACTACCCCATCTTCCATGAGGTTTACACAAGCTGCACAGAGAGGAGGCTTGGATTTGATGGTACACAGGCCATAGGAGAACCTGTGCAGAGAGAGCCAGATAGGATGGGTGGGACCAAGCTCTGATGTGTCAATTGGCTTTGGCCAAGAAGAAAAGAAGGAAGAGGAGGTGAGAGAAAACCACCCAAGAGTGTAAAGAACAAGAAATGACATGACAGAAGATGTGTGAGAATTTCAGTATAGGGGCCTTGTCACTGGAACCAGTCTGCCCACCATGATTTTGCCTTATCACTGTTCACAGAGGGGCATGGGGACAATCCATTTATTATCTACATAGGTTTCCAGGTCCTGCTGTTACTTTCTTCACCAGAAGAAAGTCATCACTCTCCACTGCCAACAGTGTAATTTGTTCTACTGTAACCAGTGATAAATCAGAAAAGAATAAAAGGTAGGTTGTGAAAAGATGGGGGAAGATAAGAAAGTCTTCAGCATCAAGCAATTAATTTTAGGTAAGCAATTCTGATTAACAAAGGGAAAGGCGAAAGATAAAAAGTTAAGCTATTCTGTAAGTCTGGTTTCCTATGGAAACCATATCATGTTGGGGTTCTTTTTTTGTCTAATAGGGATACACATTCCTAATACAGCTGCTGTTCCATCTGAAGCTCTGTCCTCCATGGCCTCTACAGTGTCTAGCACAGACAATGCTATAATCTCTCCCTCAGCAGGACATTTCTAGCTTTCCTCGTCTTCATCCAGCTAGTTTTCATGAAGCATACAGGAATTTAATGCCTTTCAGATATACCAGATGTGGCAGACATTAGCCAGTAGGTTTAGAGGAGGGCTGATGAGCATAACCTGTAACAGCTGACACCATCACATGGCTTTATTCCTTTGGCAACCAGATAATAGAAGGATGGGATGGTCACAGATATGGACCACTAACAATTACAGTACATTTTATTATCTTACTACAAGCCTGGGAGGAATGGAGATGTGCAGCAGGCCCATAGGACACACAATATCACAGATTTTTGGCACAACCATTTCTGACTTCTGAACTGGGCCAGCCTTGAATGGAAAAACACCAATGTGAGCAAATGGCTGCCACAGAGGAGGTCCTTGCTGGGAATGAATTTTTGCTTGAAAGACAACCTGAACGCAATTCAGTTTTGTACTAACAGAGCCCTTCCAGAGGCAAGTGTTGCCTTTGTGGAAATAACAGTGACTCTACAGATGCAAACAATGGAGCTACATGCTTTTGCATTGCTTGTTCTGTCACTAACTGACATCAGCCACTGTTAATCATGGCCTGAAATGTATATTTAAGAAACAGTGACACAAACACAGACAAGTTCCTTCATGAAGCCTTTTATACAGGGAAAAGTGAAAGAAAAGAAAAACTGCTGCTCAGGCTAGCTAGTGGCACTGAAATAAATGGGTCAGGCATCAGAGTTTCAGCAGGCACAAAAGGTGAAAACCTTGTCTTCCGGAGCAATTAAAAGTCAATGGGATTAGTGGCTTTCACTATTATTTATAGAAACCCCGCTGTGTGCACAACATTATTGAAATACAGGGGTCAGGTCCCTGCTACTGGATGCCTACACTTTTGCTGTTGAAGTTAATGGGAGCTTTGCCAATCAACTCTGTGGCAAGAGCAACTAAATCTAAAATAGATGACATCCTGGGCTCCATTCAGTTGATGGCTCAAGCAAAGCTTTTGCCAAAGCCAAGAATGTTCTGCCTGCACAGTACAGATTTCATCCTGGGACAGGTGAAACAGGAGAGGTAGCTATAGAGGTGTTAAGATACAAAGGTGGGAAGTCAGACAGATGGACTGAATGCCACAGGAAGCATCCTCCCTTCCTACCATAAATTACAATATACAGATTGAAATCTAAACTGCTGCATTCCAGCATCTCTTATTCTTCAGTTTTAGCAGGACTGGCTGTTTTCTAATGAATGATTGTCCTTCTAACACCAAGTAAATTAATCCTGTGGGAACACACCTATGAAAAGGACATGGATGGGAAGCCTGTATTGTCATGTAATTCAACATATTTGAAAACAGTGTCCTGATGGTCTAGCCAGTTTGGACAGACCCCATGAAGTACCAGCATCTATATTTGCAAGTTTTCTGGGCCTTGGATACATCTGTGATACTGCTTTCACAGTTGTTTCTTTTTCCACTCATTCATCATAAGCCCTGAATTCTGACACAGACTTCCTCTCTTCCTCTTTGTCTCACTCTAGTACTTCATTTTCCTCAATCTTGCAATGTTGCAAATCAGAAATCAGGCATCCCAGACACCTCCTCCATTCCTCTGTGCTGCTGAGAGACCAGTGTGTATAGCAGCAGTATTTCCTGACCTTAGCTCATGCCTTCTCTGCAGACCCTGCCATGCAGGGAGCTGATGATGCTTTCTGCTCATGTCTGTACCAGGAAGGGGTTCAGATTCTCATTAGTTATTTCAGTCACACATGCTAATGGCCAGTCGTTCAATGGTACTGACCACTCCCTGATCCTACACAGGGCCCCCAAGAATGTGTGTTACTACAGGATGAGTAATTTGGGGTCACTTTAATTCTAGAGAAGTCCTGAACATGGTGGGTGCCTACACAGTGAAGACATTACCTTATATGAGCATGAAATCCAGACATGGGATTACCTGCAGGGGTAGATCTCACTGGTCAGGCACAGGAGGCTGGTGAGCTGTGGGGCAAGACACCAGCCTCAGGGCTCTGCTCCTAGTCAGCCTTCCCCTGATCTCTAGATTGGCTTCAGATGAGAAGCAGGAATTTTACTTTCAGAAGTGTTATCAATTAATGATAACTCTAGATATTCATAATAATCATGTCTTTATAATCCATTAAACTTTAGCTCTTTGTATGTCCTGAAGCAAGGAGCTCCACAGCCCAGTTACATATCACATAGAAATGCATGTCTTAATATCCATTATAAGTTGTCCTCTCTTCCAATTTTCTTGAAGGTCTTCATGTTGTCATATTAAGGAGCTGGTGTCCCAAAAGTCTAGCAGGAAATACAGTAGGAAGAATAGTCTTCATCCAAGCATTTCTACTGAATACTGAACTAAGTCCAAGCTATCAGCCTGCAAGTAAGAGTCCACAATCTGTTCTCTCTGATCCTCCATAACCAACCAAATCTACCACTACTGACTTTTCAAATCTCCATCTTTCCAGCATCTTTCCCCAAAAAAGAGAAACAGAAACGCAGACTGAAAATGATAGGTAATAAAAGATGTGCACACATTCTAACTGACAATATAACAAGCGAACCTTGAAACATATGGCTTTCCAAATTATCTCAGTTTCATTTAAGAATGTTTTTCTATTTATTTTCAGCACAGTTAGCACCATTTCTGAGATCCTAAACTCCACAGTACTGCTAATTCCTTGTGATGTGGGCAAAGTTTATCCCCTGATGCGAAGGGACTTTTCACCCATGTCTTTTTCTGCTAATCCCCATTACTTGCTTTCAGATTGGAACCATACCAAATACTATAAAACATTTGTGAGAGAGGAGCTCATCTTAGTTTCTTTCTCTTGCAGAACATTGTCAGAGATCCAGGAAAGCGACAAAATTCTGCAAACACTAAGCATTAACCAAAACAGAAGAAAATACTCCAGCATTTTTCTTCCTCACTTTCTCCCGAGAGCTTTGCCACTCAATCCAGGGTCTCAAAATTTGCTGACACAATGGTGAAGGATGTTCAGTCATTGAAACCTTTGAAAATGCCGAGCAAGTCTCCAAAAGGAAATGCCATTGCCAAGAGCTGAGTTCAGTCCCTCAGCTTCAATGAGGTTTAGCTCTCATTTTCAATGAAAGCAGCAGCCTTTTTCAACTGTCAGACCTGAGCAGACTTTACTCTTCATGCCCTTAAAACACGAGCCCAGATGCTGCAATCACCTGGTCATCAGATCCACTCTTTTCTTGCCTGCATCTCTGGTTTTTCTTGACTAGCACACAAGGATCAGAACAGTTTCACAATAATGAGCTTTCCTCCTTCCTACAGTCCTCAGCACATTTTTAAATGAAAGAATCAGCTTACCCATACGGGCCACAAACCAACATGAGTAGCTTAAGATATAAGCAATTCAGTAGCCTGAAGTATCATGCATCTTGGGCAATCATATATTTAAAGCAAAAATCCCTACTAATTTTATTTTGCATTAGATAGTAAATAAAACCTACTTGCGAAGCCAGATTAGTAAGAAACCTTTTTGGCTGTTGTTTTGGTTGCGATTTTTTTTTACATCAAAACAGGATTAAAACATCTTTTGGAGACTCACTGTCACTTTATCTGAGTAAATAAGCTTAGAGTGCCTAACAGTCAAATTATAATGAAGGCTTTTGTTCTTGTTACTGTGATGCAGCCCTGCAAATTTGCCCACAGCTGCAGCAAATTCAGATGGTTTTGACAGGTAAATAAAATACTGTTTAGATCTGTCATTGTTATTAATCTGCAGAGTAAAGAACTAGCAATTATATTTTGTTTCCAAGCAGATAAATTTTCATTATGATCTTGGCAGGGGGGGTATAGAATAATGTGCATCTACGACTTTTATAGCTGTGAGGGTCCAAGACATGAAGAGTCTTTGGTCAGCTGTTGAGTTGTAAAACAAATCGAAAATAAAGACTAAAGCAGTAATAAGCACCATAACAAAAAGGAACAAGGAATGTGGGATTTAGCCCTACTGGAGTTTTATTGACATAAGCACCAAATAAACCAAACTGCAGGTCTTGACATCAGCTGCCCAATTCAGTGCTCAGTTATTCTGAACTGTACTTCCAGGAAGATGTGTCAGGATCTGGCTGTGCTTTAAAACCCCACAGTTTGGGCCTCCATAATGACTTGTGCTTCCCAGCTGCTGCAGGGGCTAAAGGTTGCAATGCCGGTGAACAAAAAATTATTTGTGGAATAAGGTACTGCTCAAGGACGAGTAGCAAATCCAGCTGCAAATATCTCATTGTATTGGTTAGAAACTGTGAGACTCAAAAAAGAGAAATCCTGGTGAAAGTCTTATGAGATGCCAGTCACGTCTGCTCAGCTCCTCACTCAGGTAGGCTGGCAGATGGTCAGCAAAAAAGTCACTTTTACAATGCAACCTACATTGGTTTTCAGTGTGAAAATTAGCATCCAGTTATTTTCAAGCATTAATGTTCTCCAAGGAAGCAAGCTACCTCTATTTTAATTCTGTTTAGGCTCTATTTGCTCTGACAGGTAAGCTAATCTCACAGGTGCTACGTCTTGTGTACACGGGCAGAATGGCAAGCCAGGGAAGAGTACTAGAAATGTGGAATAATGCAAATTCCCAGAAAGTGAATTGCATGGCTTCCAACTTTTAGAAGACAAGCAAGAGAAGAAGGTGTACAGTATCTCCAAAAAAGAATTATTTCCTCCACTCCCATCTGAAAGCCTGTGGTGAAAACTGTGTCTCACAGCTATCTGCCAGCTGCATAAACCATTAGAGAAGGCTACAGTCCACTGAGCACTAAGCTGTGACCTATGGAACCTTGGTATGACACATCCAGCAGGGCTGTGGATATTGGCATCAGTTAGTGGCAGACCCCACTCCTCCCAAGGAAGAATGGAAGCCCATCCCGCATTTCCAGCACCCACTGCCACCATCCTCAAACCAACATAAGGGAGGGCAAAATCACTGCATTACAGATGTAGGCAATTTTGGAAAAGGCAGAACATGTGCCAGAGCATGGCCACTTTCAAATGAGAACTGGTTTTCTCTGTAGCAGAGCACACAGGTCCATGAAGGGGAAAGAACACCTGGGGAAAAACCCATTTTGCATAAGATTTCCATGCCTTACATGCCAGAATCTGTGCCCAAAAATGAAAATAGTCAAGTTGAACTTTGCAAACCTTCCTCATACAAGGATCCCCCCTATTATGACAGGTAATGGAATTATCCTGAGTAATAGTGGTTATCTGCATATATGGGCTTGATCCCACAAGCAGAGGTCTGCAGCCTTCCTTGCACCTGCAAACTGTGTCTTTTGAGGTACAAATGTTGCTGGGTACATCACTGTAAGGGAGTAGCCAGCCTGAAAAGAAGTGAGCTGCTTTTAATTGTCATTAAATATGGAGAATAATGCTGCAGGGTGGCATCTTTTATTCTAGCATGGTTGCATTTGTTTCATTTTCCTGTGTGGTGGAGGGAAACTTCACTGGCCTAACCTCGGTATGTACCACGGAGCATCTCAAGGCTGCAGCTTTAGCAGGTACAGTTGTAGCCAGCCGTGTTTCTCCTGCAGATAGTGCAACCAGGAGCATGGGAGCAGTGGAGCACCTGCACAGTTCCTACTAGCCATCCCCTGGGAAACACTGAAGTGGGGTTGTCTCCTGCCACGTGTTTTGTACAGACTGAAGTTGTATTTTTAAAAGCAAAGAGCACATTAAACTCCTCCTTTGCATCACTTTTTGCAATCGTCTGGTAACTGGGTACCCACAAAGCACCAAACAGCCTCCCTTGCTGAGATGTGCTCCGCTCCATGAAGGTGTCAGCACATCCCTCCTCCCATGCCCCAGCTGTACGGCTCCGGCTGGGCAGAGGTGCCCGGGGCAAGGCTGCCGGGAAGCAGAGCAGGAGGGGGCACGGCTCCACCCCCCACCTCCCTGGGAAACACTACCGAGGTGCAAAGCCTGGATCCCGGGGCCTGGGCAGAAGGCAGGGTTTGGGGTCGTGTTCCGGGCAACAGGGACACCCCTCAAGCAGCAGGGTCCCTCGGGCTGGAGCATCGCTGCCGCCGGGCCCCCCCCCCGGCGCCCACCGCCCGCGGCCGCTCACCTGCTCGGGCCCCTGGAAGCAGATCCTGCAGAGCGGGGTGCGGATGCCGCTGTCGACGCTGCTGCCCAGCGAGTAGCGGTCCTCGGCCTTGCCCTTGCCGAAGTCATCCGAGGAGGTGCTGCTGGGCAGGGAGGCGGGCGGCTCCCCGGCGGGGCTGCCCCACTCCTCGGCGGCCGGGCTGCCCGCGCCGCCGCC